>PVKH010031895.1:0-12248 GCA_004027955.1 Chaetophractus vellerosus
TAAAGATAGTGTGCCTGATGAAGAAAACACTTTATGATGGAATAGAGAAATAGCTCAATGGAGCATACTTATAAAGAAGAAAACTTCAGAGGGCTCTGAATCATGTCATTAGAAACATTGCAGATATTGAAAACTGAATGCCATTAATAGGAGCAATTCCTTAATTCAATTCACTAGATGTGATTAAAGGACATTGAATTTTGAACAAATAAAGACAATTGCTTTATGTAACATATACTAATAAATGTGCTTTGCTGCCAGAAGAGGTCATCAAGCCAATTCCTGTGGCTGTACTTTAAGCAGAATTTTATGACTTCAGAATTACTAGACTGAATATTTGTCTTCTTTGATTCAACATACATTTTCTAATTGCCTTCTGTATAATAGACACTGCCAGGTGCTATAGCTATAAATGTAAATGAAACACTGTCCCTGCCCTTGAAGAGTTCCCAGTCTAGAAGAGAAAAGAAAGAAAAAGAAATGAAATTTGTGTGAAAAGCCTTGCTTATGACACAAATATAGCAGCATTCAATTTTACTTGGCAACATTTAATAGAAAAGAAGCTGTGCAAAGTGAATATTGAATGAGGATTAGGCAGTACAGTGTGAACAAAGATAAGGAAGGCAGAGATAATGCAGTTTGGGACTAAAAAGTAATCTGGCATTAGTGAAGCAGACAAATTGGGAGAGTAGTAGAAAGCATGCAGGACTTACAGGAATTAAGCAGGGGCCCTGTTATTAGATGGATCATGTTAAGAAGTTAAACTTCATTAACACTAATAATAATAACATTAAGTAATAATAGAGTGGTCTTCACCATATCCCAGATTTTATATGGATGTTCCCATTCAATCCCATCAACAAGCCTATGAAGTGTTAGTATTCTATTTTTAGAGATAAGGAAAATGAAGCGCAGAGAGGTTAAGCAATTTGTCCAAAGTCATCCAGCTGGCAAAAGGTACGGCTGGAAACTCAAGTAGACTGATTCCAGAGCCCCACTCTTGGCCCTGAGGGTCTGCCCCAGGCAAGCAATACCAGATATTTTAGAAACAAAGGCTTTATTTTTCATAGTGTATAAGGAAAGGGATTTTTTTTTCTTACAGTACAAAATGTTGGTTTGCTCTTCATATTAAAGATTAGAAATGGAAATAAAAATACTGACCTAAAAGCACAAAGCAAGGTGAGGAGGAGAGATGAGAGAGGAAGGAAATAAATGTTTGTTGAGCATTTTACTGTGGGATAAATTCTGGGTTAGATGTTTAAAAGGACATCCCACTTGGTTCATATCTCTGCAGTACCCTGAAAAAAAGAGTGGTTATGGGAGAAGTATATGATGTGTGCTTGCTTCTATAGCCCCTCATTCATTTTCATTATCTGGATTTTTTCACCCATCAGGCTTTCCTCTTCCTTCCTTCCTTCTTAAGTAGCTTGACTTGGATGACCAGTCCTGATCCTTACAGTTAAAGTGAATATGATGCAGAACCCTATGAACAGGAGAGAAGAGGACTGGTGCTCCTGAAGAAAGCTAGCCCTGAAGGATGCAATTGCTGTAGGTGGAATTAGTAGCACGTAGGACAATTGACAGCAATTTCTGGAGGACTTAAAATATACTTATGCTTGAAATGCAGTTTAGTGACTGCTATAATAGAAGGTGTTTTAAATTAATTTGTCCACATTTATATATATATTTTATCAGTAGAGATATTTTCAACAGATGCTTTTGGGGAGAGAGAGTTGATTTGTTCTCTTGAAATCTGAAGAACCTTCCAGGACAAACTATTCTGTTTCTCTGTCATCGAATAAAACACATTGTACATTCTCCCTGGGACATTTGTTTCATTCACTGATTTGGGGTAAATAATTTTATTCTAAAATGCAGATATATAATAAATAAAACACAGAATGTGTATACATTTTAAAAGACTAATTAATTTAACTAAAACATTAATTGAATCCCTGCTATGGAAGACTTTGTTCTGGTTATTGGGATTAAAGCAGTGATTACCACATATTGAAGGTTATCTTATGTTGGTTCAGGGGGAAACAGGTTATGATATGGTGAATTGTTTTATGGAATACAGTTTATGAATAAATCATGAGTGTTTTTGTTTAGACCAGGGGCTGGTACACTTATGTAGTCAAGAGCCAATTGGTAAACATTTTAAGCTTTGCAGACCAACAGGCAAAATCAAGACTGTTCTTTAAGTACTTATTTACTATACAGTTTCTGTTGCAACCTCTCAACTCTGACATTGTAGGAGGAAAGAATAGACGATACGTTAAAAAATGGGTGTAGCTGTGTTCCAGTAAAATCTTATTTACAAAAACTATCAGCAGGCCAAATTTGGCCCATTGACCATAGTTTGCTAACCTCTGGTTTAGACCATAATGAATCTTTTTTTCCCTTTAATTTTACTGAGTTATGGTCTAAAAATGGTTTGATCTTTTGTGTTTGAAATTGAATCAATAAATTTGAAGCACTCTATCCCTTCATTACTCTAGCTCTGAGGAAGTTTTGGGAATAATTAATCCAATGAATTATAAGCCCTGACTTCTGATGTGACAAGCCTGGTAGAGACCCACCAGTCATTAGCACAGGAGCTTCTGATGGATAGGATGAAGGAGCTCTAATTGCTGCTACCAACTGCAGTGCACTTCTTGCTTGTTCAGATTGTTTTTTTGTTTGTTTGGTTGGTTTTTTTTTTGTAGGTACCAGAACCCTGTATGTGGGAAGCCAGCACTAAACCACTGAGCCATTTCAGCTCCCCTCAGTTGTTTTTTCAATTGCTTGCTTGCTGTTTTTTGTTTTGTTTTTAGGAGGCACCAGGGACTGAACTCAGGACCTCCCATGTGGGAAGCAGGTGCTCAGCCGCTTGAGCCACATCTGCTCCCCTAAGATGTTTTTTTGATTCCTGATCCTAAATGTTAAGACCCTTTCTGGGAGAAAGATCTGAAATTGGGAGATAAGATAGGAAGTAAAGTCAAGATAAAGGCTGTATAATACTTGTGTCCACCACCAATCACACCCATCCAGAGGAAGAAGTCAGCCCTGAGACCAAGGTTAGGGGAATAAGCCAAGGCTAGACAGTTGGTGACATGATTTTATTTGTTTCTCTTTTGTCTGTGACAATAACAAAAACATTGGACATCTTAAGTACCTATTTTTAAGAGTGCTCAATATGATTGAACTACACAGATGGGATAAAGGAAGGTTTTTGATAAGCATTGCTGTCCTTTCAACCCCTGCCCCCACCACAATTCTTCTGACAAAATTGGAAAGGGCATCAAAAAGGAAGGAAGGGAGGGAGGGAGGGAAGATGGAAGGTAGAGAATTCTCTGACTATTTCTCTTGGGCTCATTGACTTTAAAGTAGATCCAAGCATGTTGCCTGCTACATTGGAGCAATGGGGGAAGGCTCAGGCTCCTTCTCTTCTGTTACTTGATGACTTCCTCTTAAAGAAGTTGACAATCATTAAACAGTGAATGAGCTGCAGAGCCCAGAGATGATCAGTGTAGAGAAAGTTAGGATCCACTGGTTTGTATCCTTTAATTCTGGATTCTCAAATTTTCATACACATAATAATCACCTCAATGACTTATTAAAAATACAGATTCCTGTACTATATTTCCAGAGTTGCTGATAACTAGGTAGAACATAGGATTCAGAATTTCCATATCTAGGAAGCCTTCTACCTCCCAGCTGAATTTATTGCAGATGTTTGAGGACCATGCTGAGAATAATCACCGCTAGGTAAATCCCAGAGTGTTCAACACAATTGAATAAAAAAACTATTGAAGCTTATATTTAAATAACTATTCAAAATTTTTTCCTTGAGTATAAATTAATCAATTGCAGGAAATATAAGTATTTAGCCATAAATTTAAATTATAAAACAAGCTGGTGCATCTTAGTTCAGATCAAAGTGTCTTGTGAAATCAATAATAAAAATAATAAAATTTAACATAAAATGTTTTTAATAAGCAAAAAAGAAGAAAAAGAGTTAATCCTAAAAAAAAGTTAAATGGATATTTTATACCATGGCAGCTTAACTTAGACTAATGTATTTCTTCTTTTTTAAAGTTGTGTTTAAATTGATGCAAGATTTTTGAAAGTGAAATTTTCATATTAAATTCTCCTTCTCAAATAAATAATGAATGTTCAGGAAAGAAAGAGTCCATTCCAATTTTAGACACAATGGTTTGTGCTCTGTGTTGATAAAGTGATTTACAAATAAAACAAGTTATGAAAACAAAAACAAATTATAGTAAATTTTTCAGAGTACAGGGAAAATTTCCACAGAGCTGTACTTTAATTAATTGCCTAAAAGGAAAGAATTTTATTTTAAATACATTCATCTCCTTTTGAATCATTTTAAAACTTGAATTTCAGGATTTAAAATGTGCAAATGAATCCTATAGCTATCCTGACCTTGATGTAAACTGATTTAATCAGATTGACCTGGTTGTCTATCTAAACACCCAGCTGAGATTACTTCCTCATGAATTTAATTTGGATTTGGGAAAAGAAGGATATTCGGGATAATGGTAGAACAGTGTTGTGCTGATTCTTCATTAATAAGGGGGTAGCATAAAAATTCTAAAGAAGAAAGAAAGTGTCTAAAATGATATAGCCCGACTGAACTTACAATCATTTTAAGGATCTTAAAAGATGTTATTGCATGATAATATTTCAGATATGTTCACTGATATTCCTCCCCCTCTTTCCTCAACTCAGGTTTTAGACCAGTTTTTGCTCATTACCTCAGCCGATATTGCAGGAATGAAAGCAGGCCGCCTTTGCGTTCCTTCTTGACTTTTAATTTCCAAGAGCCCAAGGCTTTGGGGGAACAAAAAGCTTTCATTTTTAGAGGGCCTTTGGATAGCAGAAGGGTCACAACAGTGGTGGGGGAGGATCACTGGTGCAGGATGTCAGGGATGGGGGAATGCATGGGAAGGGGGTGACCTGGAGCATGCCTTTAAGGCATATGACTATGTTCAGGTGTTCATAAGGCTTTGTCTGGGTGACTGGAGACCTGCACAATCACCAAAAGTACATTGAATCCTTATCCTGGGGAATTCTGCTACATTCTCTACTAGAACAGCAAGAATCCCCCGAGTACAAGGGCAGTGTCTACTGAAGGAAGACAGACCATTATGCCAGGCCCTTGATATTAATGATTGTACTTAAGAACTTTTTCTTGTGAAATTGAAACTTATCCTAGTATTATATACTGCTTAAGAGTTACCTCCTGAAAGCCTGAAAGCCTCCTTGTTGATCAAATGTGGCCTCTCTCTAAACTAAACTCAGCATATAAATGGACTACCTTTCCCATGGTGTGGGGCATGACTTCTGGGGGTAACCCTCCCTGGCACTGAGGGATTATTACCAAGTGCCAACTAGCAATGCATCTGGAAAAAGACCTTGATCAAAAGGGGGAAATGGTAAATACAAATGAGTTTTTATGGCTAAGAAATTTCAAAGTGAGTCAGGAGGTCATTCCAAAGGTTACGCTTATGCAAATCTCAGCAAGATCTCATTGACTGCCACAGAAAACAGTGCCTCAAATAGTGGGGCTCCTGAGGGCTCTAGAGACATCCAGAAACAATAAGCAGGGCAGACAGCTTAGGAATCTGGCACATTGTCATTGGGCTTTACTTTGAAATTATGCTCCCAGTATAATAGAGTTAGACTCGTTTATAGGTTCTCTACACAAGGCTTTTCTTCTTTTATTTGAACTTATAATTAGCACTATACTTCATAAATATATATCCCAAAGACTTAAATCTTCCATACATCCATGTACCAGTTGAGCCCTGAATTTCAACACCTACTCTCCGATTCTTTGGGTTGACCCAGGACAACTAACAAGGAGATGATGATGGACAACAACCATCCCAAGGAACAGAGTGTCTGCAACTGCAAGCAATATAATTCCATCCATCTGCCCCATGGGATCTAAGCTCCCTCTCAATTAGAAGCAGAGTGGGCATCACCATCCCAAAATCCTTAAAACTGGGGAATGAACAATGGACTAAAGTAGACATTATTAGTAGTAGTATTATTCTACTATAGACTTATTATTGTTCTAGCAATGGAAGAACTTTTATCATTGATATAAAGGCAGTGGCCACCAGGGGTTCTGAGGGATGGGAGAGGGAAGAGTAGATGTAATATGGGGGCATTTTCCGGATATTGGAGTTGTCCTGCATGACACTGCAGTGATGGATACATGCCATTGTATATTTTGTTATAATCTACAAAATTGTGCAGGACACTTTGTAAACTAGAATGTAAACTGTAATTCATGGTTAGTAGCAATGTTTCAATATATGTTCATCAATTGTAACAAATGTACCACACTAATGAGGGATGTTGTTGATGTGGGAAAGTGTGGGGGGGGAGGGAGTGGGGCATATGGGAATCCCCTATATTTTTTATGTAACATTTATGTAATATAAAGCTTCTTTAAAAATAAAAAAAATTTAAATATAGAAAAAGGACTCTAAGTCTTGCCTCCTACTCCCTTGTTCTTGCTCATTATGTTTAGTCACTCCCATCTTTATTCAGTTCCTCAAAGTGCTTTCCCATCTCAATATGTAATGACTATTGGCTTGTGCGGCATGTCACATACTATAGTGTAGTTGGATGTGTGGGAAGAATGTAAGTTTAAAATATTTTGTCTGGTAATATGAAGATGTTTTCATTTCAAATTGTATATTGGGGAAAACACATCACAATTTCTATGTGCTATTTGACAAGGATATCAAATCCAATTTTGTCTGTAACTTCTGATTTAAGTGGTCTTGACTTTAAATTCATGGAGCCATATGCAATTAGAAGCCAAGTTTTAAACTTAAAGCTGGGCACATACTCAACTCTAAGTTAAAGATAACTGTATTATAGAATACTGGGTCTCAAAAGTAGACTCATGACCCATTTGGTGCAGTTTGAAAGTAGCTATAACTCTTCTTAATGAGAAGCACCTGAGCACAAAAAAAAATTTATTGGTCAAAATAACTCAAAGCAGTGACAGCTTCTAGGATTAGCATAAAAGAAAAAATAAGCATCAAAGAATTATGTCATGGGAAGGGATATAACATCATACCTATTTATTTTGCTTAATAAAAAGCTATGACCAAAGAACCAATATATAAATATATATTTTTAAAATTTAGGTGATGTTAGAGCTTTATTTAGGTATAAAGAAATATAGTTCGGGCCCGGCTGGATAGCTCAGTGGATAAAGAGCGCGCTGGGAAACCACATGGGAGGCCCTGGGTTCAGTTCCCGGGGACCTCTCCTAGCGGGCAGACCGCCTTGAGAATGGCAAGCTGCCGTGGGCGGGCCAGAGCCGCCGTGGGCAGGGCAAAAAGCTGCCACGGACAGGGCAAAAGCCCCCACGGGCAGGGCAGGTCGCCTGTGAATGGAACGCAGCCAGCCACCCGCGAACTGGAGCCGGCCGTGAATAGAAGCAGAAGCCGCCCACAAGCGGGGAAAGCCGCGCCTGCGCAGTGACCAAGTCTCGGCGCGTCGCCGCAACGAGGGGGAAGGCGGGATATGTAATAAAATAAAATTTAAAAAAAGTCTAAAAAAAAAAAAAAAAGAAATATAGTTCTTGTAGTTAGTTCATTGTAATGATATATGTCATTCTTTGAAGACAAACCACTTATTATCATCCATCATTTTTCAAGAAGTAAACTGTGCTCCCTGCAGAAACACCATTAAGCAGTGTGGTAGGGGGCAGTCCCAGCACATCCTGCCACCTTTCCCTGGGACTCACGAATACATTCCGTGCTCAGGACCAGGTGTGTGTGCCTGGCAGGATAAAAATCAGTCCATTAGTAGATAAGGGGGCTGCCAGTACATTCCTTCTCATATCGTCCCTAAGCACATGTAAATATTCACTGGAGACTGATTTTGGTGGGCATGTTTTATGACATCCAGCTCACACCCTGGTGGTATATCTGTTCCTAGTGGGAAAGGAGTAGTGTTCTTCCACTATGGCACACAAACACAAAAGGGGGGTGCTCTGCTTAGAACTACTCCCCATGTAGGCCATGGAATGTGATCTGCTAGCTATGGGTAACCAACACCCACTTCTCTTCCCTTTGTGAATAAAATTCCTTCCATAAGAACCTGTGAGAGCCTAGTTTTTTCTGGTGACTCTAACACCAGACTCTTTAGGTGTCTCTTTTTCTGACAGGCAGTTAAGCACAGTCAGCAGGAGAGAAGAAAGAAAGAGAGAAGTGGGGAGAGGGGGAGAGAGGGAGGGAGGGAGGGAAGGAGGGAGGGAGGAAGGAAAGAAAGAAGGAAGGAAGGAAGGAAGGAAGGCCAGCTATGGCATGGTGAAAGCATAAGGAATTGTCAGTTCAGTCATCCCAAGCAGGTGCCAGCTACCTGGTGGGTGACTGGTTGACTGAGGTGCTGGCTTCCCTCCGGCTACTTGGGGACAAGTGAGATGTAAGCAGTCTCCCTTTTATAAAAGGTGAATTGATATGCAGGATGTGATTGTTAGGCTAATGTGTCAACTTGGCCAGGTAAAGGTGCCCAGTTGTTTGGTCAAGCAAGTACTTGGATAATTGTAATACAAGGACATTTCATGGACTTTAATTGTTGATGAGTTGATTGTATAGATGGCTGCTTACATTTACAATCAACTAAGGAGATTGCCATCAGCAATGAGTGATGTCTCATCCAATCAGTTGAAGACCTTAAAAGTGGCAGTGATTTCAGCATTGAGAGAGAGAATTCCCATCTCTATTTCAGACAGCCAGCATCTCCTAGGGAACTCAACAATGACCTTCATCAGAGCCCTTGGTTTGCAGTCTGCCCTACAGAATTTGGACTTGTGCATCTCCACAGTCACATGAGACAATTTCATAAAATCTTATACCATTTACAGATACCTCCTGTTTTTTTCTGTTTCCCTAGAGAACCCTGACTAATACAGAGGGTAGGGGAAGACTTGATGGAGATGGGTCCCAGGAAGGGTAGGCAAACTATACCCTGGCTAGTGGCTACTGGAGCACTCTCCGACCTTCATGGTGTCTCAAAGTTTGCAAACAACTCCAGAAGAGAGCCTGGGACATCTGTGTAGGGAAGACCACCTTGTCCAGGCTGTTTGCAAGCCCAGGTTAGACTTGTTTTCAGTCGGTGCAGAACTACTGATGACATTGCTGAAAACCAAACTGTTGAAATGAGGTCTTTTTCTAAGACGAATGGAAGTTAAAAGACAGCTAATATGGCTTGTTGGTGTGTTTGTTTGATGAGAACACATTGCAGACCAGATATCTTGGCTCGAATGATGCAATCTGGGAAAGTTAACTACTGATCCTCTGCTACAATGCATTTTTTATCACATTGAACAGTTCAGGTGATGGGGTAAAGATATAGACAAACCAATGAAGCTTTTAGTCTGGGTTGCTGGGAGCATGAGAGCAGCATTCCCAAATGTGGGAGACTTTCCGAAAAGTAAACGCCATGATAAGCTGTACATGAATCTATAACTGCCTTGAGTAGGAAGGCATTAGACCAAGGTTTTTTTAGCCTTTTTTGATCCATGGACCCCTTTGCCAGTCAAGTGAAAACAACAGACCCTTTCTCAGAATATAGTTTTACGGCACTCAACATCAGCATTTCCATAAATTAAATTTTAGGATTATTCAAAATTACATTTTACAGCTTTCCCATAATTTCAGTACATGATAACCTAACACAGTTCAAACCTGTTCAAAACATCATTTTCGGCAAACATTTAGAAAGTCGAGTTTTCCCACGGTGTCATGAAACCATCTCCATCATCCTTACCAATCTTTGTGCAGGCAGTTATACCACTGTACTCAG
This sequence comes from Chaetophractus vellerosus, assembly GCA_004027955.1. Taxonomy (NCBI): domain Eukaryota; kingdom Metazoa; phylum Chordata; class Mammalia; order Cingulata; family Chlamyphoridae; genus Chaetophractus; species Chaetophractus vellerosus. The sequence continues at coordinate 9,844 of PVKH010031895.1, forward strand.
AACACACTCCATCAAAATAAAAAGCATACTAAGTCCACACTATGCTGTGTATTATTTAATAAATATATCACACCCACACCAACACATCCCCATAAGAATAATGTTTTTAAACACATAAAATAAAATTACAAAGGAAATAAGTTATATATATTGAAATACAGTTACTAACATATGATATATTACTATACACATGCTTCTTTCTTAACACATTAAATAATAACCCAATACTTTAAAAATATAGGAAAGTTAAAGTTAAATTTTATTTTTTAAAGACATGTCAATGTGCAGACTGTTGTTTATCTTGAATAAGATTATTAAACTGTGGTGCAGTATTTGACAAGGCAACGCATATATCATGATGGACATCTAAATTGAGTTGATTAAGACTATACTTTCAGGGATCATTTCTATAGTTGGTTAAATTGAGTTGATTTTTTTCAGTTCAGGCTAATGGGCCCCCTGAAGTCTGTCCACTGACCCTTGGGGGTCCGTGGACCCCTAAGAACCCCTGTGATAAACAAATGGGTGGCTATACAGTCCCATCCTTGGGCGGGGCATGAAGAGACAGTTTTTCTCAAACCAATATTTGAGGTGTTCATGAAACAGGGTCCTCTCCAATAAAAGACCCCCTGTCCCTTTTCTTGTCCCCTGGGATGACAGTGGGGCAAGAAGTAGAAAAGCTACACCATAACATTCTGATCTGGGGTGGAAATAGCAGGGAAATGTTGACCATGTTCACTGAGCAGGCCTGGAAGTATGATAGCCCAGTAAAGTGAAGTCACCTTGCCCTAGGGGCCATAAGCAGAATGCAAAGAACAACTGGGGAAAGTCAAAGTGGGGGGTGGACAATGTGGTTTTGGTTAATAAGGCAAGGGATAGCTAATTGATGGGATTTCTACAGAAGAACTCCGCCAACACTATGAGGTGGGAGGGGATCTCTCTAAATTAGGGGTTAAGGCCCTGGTATGAGCCATAAAGGAGCAGGAGGAAAAGGCTTCACAGGATTGGAAAGATTTAGAGCCCTCCGTTGCTGCTTTCCAAGTCCCTGAAGGGTAGTAGGAGGAAAGCAGCCACAGTAGAAAAGCCCTTCCTGTACCTGGACCAGGACAGTGAGGAAGAGAATTCCTGCTATGAGCTCAACATATCAGATAAGGAGGATGATCCCCTTCCCCTGTACCCTGATCTTACTCCCTTTAAGAAGAATGATTAAGGATGTGACCAAATTCTCTGGGTCCCAGGCAGGGGAACTGTGGTCCTATGCTCCTGTTCAGGTAGAAGGGGAAAAGGGGTGGAGGGATCCAGATCTTCATGGGGCTCTTAGTTACTGATGCCCAAGTGACGGTAATCTTGGGCTCTCACTGGGACAAGGGCAAACTGGTGGCATTGGGGGGGGGGGGCTTTGGGGAGGACAAGGTGATCCATGGCAGATAAATGTACATGTGCTAATGGGAGGGGCCCTAAGGGCCATTTTGGATGCCAATAATTGTGGTTCCTGCCTTGAGTGCATTACAGGAAGTGAGATTTTGGTTGCCTGAGGCCAAAACACCACAGTCGCCTTGAGGGGATGACATTTGAGCCATAACTCTGGGGAGTGTCTATTACAGCTCCCATCCCTGGAGTTGGAGTTGCAGGAACCCCACTGGATTGTTCAACAAAAGCAGTAATGCCTTCCAGGTAAGAAAAATAACATTACTTTGTTGGTTCAGTACTTGCTGCAGAAAGGTTTGTTGAGAACCACGCTGCCACAATTTTAACAGCCCAATCTGGATGGTAAAAAAGGCCTCAGGAGCCTGATATTTGACAATAGATTGCTGTATTTTAAATGATAAATTGCTGGCCTTCGCCCCTGCAGTACTTGATATTATTGCTGACACTGAGGCAGTGGCAACTCACATGGGGTATGCCATTATTGATCTAGCAAATGTCTTTTTCTCTATGCCTCTGCAGGTTAAAGACCAAGATCAATTTGCATTGACATGGAACAGCCTGCAATATCTATTTACTATGCTCCTGCAGGGATATCTTAACTCCCTTGCAATTTGTCACCAGTGGGTAGGGCTAGACTTGCAAGAAGCCCAATTACCTCCAGAAGTGCTTGTCATCCACTATACTGAGGACATGCTCATTGCAGACCCTACTAAAGAACTGGTTGAGTAGGCCCTACAAAAAGTCATAGAAGTTATAACAATTGCAGGTTGGACAATCAACCCTTCCCAACAGGTGCAATTTCTAGTGGCCACTTGGGCCAGTAGTTAGAGGAGCATACCAGGTGAAGTCAAACAGAAGTTACTATCACTGGCAGCTCCCACTACCAAGAGAGATGTACAATAGCAGACAGGCCTGTTTGGCTACTGGAGACAACATGTGCCACATCTAGGCATTTTTTGGTCCCTTAGTTAAGGTCA
>PVKH010031896.1:0-12254 GCA_004027955.1 Chaetophractus vellerosus
TGATGGGCAGGCGTGGCAAGCTGACACAACAAGATGATTCAACAAGAGACACAAGAAGAAAACCATAATGAGAGACACAATAAAGCTGGAAGTAGAGGTTCCCGGTGCCTCCTAAAGAAAACGAGCATGACAGCAAGCTGACGCGACAGGCAGGCACCACAAGTTGATGAAACAAGATGATGCAACAAGAGACACAAGAAGAAAAAGCATGAGAGACACAACAAAGCAGGGAATGGAGGTGGCTCAAGTGATTAGGCACCTCCCTCCCACCTCAGAGGTCCAGGGTTCAGTTCTCAGTTCCTCCTAAAGATACAGCACACAGCAAGTGCAAACAACGAGAGAGTGGGAATAAATAAATAAATAAATAAATAAATAAAATCTTTTTTTAAAAAAAGCAAATTTGAGGCTGTTACCAAAAGAAGGAATTTGGGACAAAAATACCAAGTGTGTCTTCCACTTGTCTCTAATGACATTTGGAGATTCAGAATGTCTGTCTCTCCAATGTCCAGAAGTATCTTGAGAGCAGGGACTGTTTCCTGTTCATATAATTGAAACTATCATCTATCAGAGTTGCTTTCACTCATTACTGATTAAACTTTGAACTGATCTCAGGTCTTCTAATTAAAGATATTTTTAAATTCAGTTTATTTATAAAACAAACCAAATACTTAAAAACTATATATGACAAAGAGCATCATTTAATTCAGATTTTACCATGCAAGATAGATCAATAGTCAAGATATCTGTTCAATGGGAAAGAACAAACTAATACCTTAAGATAAACAACATGGGTAGAGCTACTGGAATCTGCTTCCATTTTTATTCTCAAAACATTTGGTGGTCAGTAATAATTCTGCAGATTTTATGCATGTAAATAAAGTAGATGTACAAATTAATAAAATTCTATCATGCTCCATCACGAATAACTAAAAGCTACAAAGTCTTCAATGAGGAAAGTTAGATTTGCTTCATTTTAAGTGTTTCAAAAAGACAGAAGTGAGAATACATTAATAGGCAGTCTATGTGTTTTTTTCTTTGTGTTTGATCTGTTACAGAAAACACATTCTGCAATGTTGTTAAATAAAATGAATGCAATTGAGTGTATGCAGGTTTGGACATTCCTTACCATCACATCTTATCTGTCACTCACATATGGGTAAAATAATACCTCCTGCTTTAAAAGAAAAAAAAATTCAAAGTGCTGAAACAATTTTAAACAATTCATGGTGAATGTAAAAATAACTTACAATAGGGTCTTATGCCAAATTAGGCAGCACTTTAGTGAAGCAGGGAATAAAGGCTCAAAGTGAGAGGGAGCTAGGAAGGGAGCATTCTCCTCCTTGTCAGAATAATTGGTTCATTAAATGGAAGGAGAGAAGGGGCAGAGATAAAATGGGGGGAGAGTTCCCACTATTAAATATGTATCGCACAAGTTCTCTCTCAACTTACTTTGCAGCATCACGGCTGATGTACAGACCCTAATAAGCAACAAAGTGAATAGAGAGCTGGACTCCCAGTTGTTCAATTCTGTCTCTTTCCATTGATAAAGAGGAGGGTGCATTGGTTCCCCTAATCCCAGGAATCAGGCCCTCAAGCTAACCAAAAGGAAAAAAGGGATGATTAAAGCCACAGCAGTCAAGGCCTTTGTGCAGTCGTCATATGTGGGTGTATACGGACACATGCCCATACAGAAGGCATGCATGTGGGTAGCAGAGTGCTGTGAGAGAGCCTCTGGGATGAATAGTGCTATTATAAACATGAGTTATTATTAGGAGGCAGCATAAATAGGTTGGCCTGTCATGGGGTTAAGATCTGTGATCCGCTGGGACTTGCTACTCTTCACAGAAAGGGGATGCAGCTGCTGTGTAACAACAAAATCTGTCTTGAGAACGCATCCAAGGGCCCATGGAAAAGTGGTTGCTCTTAAACGTGGTCTTTAATTAAAGTGGTTGTTGTAGAGAGAGGGTTGTCAATTGGAGGTGACCCGTGGATTGAGTTTTGATCTCCAACTAACTGTTCAGTTTTATTCAAGGGACAAAGAGTCAGGAGGGGACCAGAGGGAATAATATCAAGGCAGGAGACACATTTACTTGTGATGTGCAAAACCATAAAAGGTTCAAAGTTTGGGTTTTGGTTCAAATACAATCCCAAGAGTTCACATGTTTTTCGAAACCCTCTGAACTTCATGAATGCAGAGACCCAGCTGAAAGGAATCTCACAAGAGCAAAATGGTCCTTGAAATATTTATCCACTTCCCTAACAAATCTGGCCAGAGAAATACCATCACTGATTTAGGCAAGTCTATGCAGTTGACAAAGGAAAGTGCCTTAAATGCCCTGCAAGGCAACATTTCCAGATTTTAGCTACTACTGGCCCAAAGAAAATGGGACTGTGGGATGGAGGCATGAATAGTGTACATGGCATTGAAAATAGGTCTATCAGGAAATGAAAACCTGCAAGGCCTCATAGAGTCACTGAAGACTGAGCTTAGAAAACAAACAGTAGAACCCAGAAGATGCAGGATTTGGTGTAGCACACTGTCCCCAAATCACACCCTATCTTTCATGTATCCTGACTCATTCACTCCTCTAAGAAAAGCTTAGAAAGAGTAATGCTGAGAAAAACCCACACCCAGAGGAAAGAGTGAGTCTAAATTTTCATCGCAGCCCCTTCGTTTTCATCCCTTCACTCCAATTCCAGTACTTCTCTTGTGAAGGTATAGAACTGAGCTTGGGCAAATCTGAGTAACCAGAGTTTCTTCTCTTCATTGCATCCTCTCATTGTTATCAGTGATACAACACTCCACCAGACATCTGGTGACTTCTTTTTCTACTGGGACTCCCCGGGACTTCTCAAGGAAGAGTTGCTCTCACCCTCTGTATCCTGGGCTTTTCTCCTTTTTCTGCCATAACTATACCCTTAGGTGTGTCTCCTGACATCACTCCCCAGCAAACCTTCTGTCTGTAACTCTCTTTTTCTAAAAAATAAACAAGCAAACAACCCAAAACTCAAATAAAACAGTATGTCTTACATTCACAAGGATCCCTGTCAGCTTGCCATAAATACTACCTGTTTAGCAGAATATTGCAGAGAAGCTAACACCTTGCCTTGGGAAGAGGAGGGTGTTGTAGAGAGCTGAAAGGGAGACTGCATTCCAGAAGAGTGAATAGAGGTCAGTAGGGGTCTTGGCAATTATGGGTGCATAATAATGGGTCTTAACATACCAGAGGAAAATCCTCGCCTCTGTCAGACAAGCTATCATTCCATTTTCACCTCCAACCTGCAAATTTCAAAATCGATCCTTACTTTTTATATCTGCCCTCCATGTTACAGGTACAAAAACATTTCAGAACAAATGTGATCTGATCATTTTTCTATAAATAGAGATCTTAATTATCACATTTACCCATTTTATTTCTTTGGAAAGGTTTTTAGAGGTTGTATATCAATGACATCTCTTCTGACAGATTTGCATTTGAAAGGCTGTTGTTCAAATTTAATTCACATTTGACACAATGTTTTCTCTTGCAGAACATTACCCGGTATCTGAAAATCAGTTTTCAGCAGGCTCTATTCTACATCCCTCTGATCATTTCTCTTTTTATTATGGGGATATTCTAAGTGAAGTTTATGTGTGTTGTGGAAATGAAAAGAAAATCAGAAAATGTTCATATCCTTTTTTCAGTCCTATTTTGATTTTTAACCCACACTTCCTGTATTGTCTTCCCCATGGGGTGTGCTGCCAACAGGAGCCCGTAGGACAGTGTCTCTGGGCTTCCTGGAGCTTCTTGGGGCTGGAACAAGCATTAAGCTGAAGGGAGCACAGTACCTGGTTGATGGAGAGTCACGATTAATTTCTGTCTCTGACTCTCTGCACTTCTCCTGTGAGAGCAAGCCTGTATGAAATCACTCCACATGCCCCCGATGGTTTGTTTTGTACGTCAGGCTCCAGCAGTTCTCAGTGAAAACTAAGGTTACATCCCTCAAACCCAGTCTGGAGCGAAGCTCTCTTTAAGGGTAACAGGATGTACAGCTTCGCTCCCAGCTAATCCCGTTATCTCAGGGGAAAAAAAAATAATGTTGGGTATTGCTAGAAGAGGCCCCGTCTTGAAGAGAGCTGTCCAGCAAGATGACAGACAGCTGGAATTAGTGGCTATTTGTTGTGTATGTTGTTCTCATAATAGGAAATCTTTTGTCCCCATAGTTTCTTTTCCCCTGCTTGATATACACCAAAATCAGATGCAAATGCAGGGTACAAAGTAAACTGCAGAATGGTATGCAGTCTTTGTATCTTTTCTCATTTTATAGGTTTTGTCAGTTTCTGAAAAACGGTAGAGGATAATTGGCCTGAGATGTAAAGCCACACTTGGCTGTTCCAAGGAACAAAGACAGACAGCTTTAGCCCACAAGGCCATATTTTGTGAAACATACTCTTCTTCCTTTTTAATAATGAACAGATACACAGTGTTCCCTCTCAGCTCTGAAAAATCTGTGGTTTTCCCCCTGCAATGTTGTACAAGGCATTTAAACTGGTACCATTTGTAATGCAGTGGTCGGTCTCATTGAACAAGGAGAGCCTACACTTGTTATCTTAACGAAAGGAGAATGACTGTAGCACTCTGGCGTGGCCGTGTGAGAGCTGCAATATCCTTCCAGCATATTTGACCTTATGGAGATAGCATCAGAAACAGTGACAGCAAATAATCAGGATCCAGAAGCTGCCATCCCAGCCACTATCATGATCTGCTGGGTGTATTCAATGTTTCCTGTTTAGAAGTGCACAAATATTTGTCAAGAAATATAAATATGAAAATCTGACTGTTGAATTCAGGGCACGTGTAGAAGGCAGAACGAGTAGCCAATATTCTACAGGGGAATGATAAACATGTCTTAAAGAAAACCTGCCGCCCAAGCTTAGCCATCCTGTTGGCACCGTGGCATTGCCAGAGGTGACTGTGGTACACCTCTGCCCTTACTCCATTATTTGAACTCAATTACCGTTTTAACTTCTCTTTAAAATCCTACCCCTATTAAAATTCATTTTCATTGTAATGTACTTGACTCCCTCCATTCTTCTCTACACCCAACAGTCAGAGTGATCTTCTGAAAAGTAAATTTGACCATGTCACCCTCCCCCTGTTTAAAATCTCTAATGGCCTCTAATTGCACACAGTAAAATTGAAACTCTTCAGCGTAGCTGCAAGGGTTGGCATGATCTGTGCTTGCCTCTCTCTCACTTACCTCCTCTCCCACTGCTTTCCCCCTTGCTCATTATACTCCAGGAACACTGGCTTCCTTTCTTTTCCTCTTACACACCTGGCTTTTCCTGCTCCTGAGCCTTGCCTACTTTACAGTCATTATTTCCTTGGTTACTTCTCACCACTCAGCTCTTAGTTTAAATATTCCTGCCCAGCTGAAGTCTTTCCTTACCACTTCATCCAAGGTCATTGCCACCTCATTCCCTATTATTCTATATCTAAGCTTTGAGATTTTTTCATAACGGATAGAATAATTTATATTATTTTCTTTTCTTTTGCCTCCTTCTCCAAACTATAAACTTCTTGAAGTCAAACATCAGGTCTTTTCTGTTTACCCTTCCCCCTGCCCATCTTTGCTGTTGTTGTTGTTAATTGCCAGAACCCACCACGTTACCTGTCACACATCAAGTATTCAGTAAATGTTTATTGAGTAAGTAAGTTTCCATGTGGCCTCTTGTGTTTTAGACTTTATCTTTTTTCCCTCATGTGGTTCCCTAAAGACTGCAGCTAGCTTCTGCATCCCACCCAGCCATCATCCTCTACATTCTTGTCTGCTCATGAAGCCTCTTCTCTTAACTTCCCATTCTCTTGTCTACTGCAAGAGGGAAGGGCAAAGCCAAAGTAATATCATTGAGAATGAGAGAGGGCATCACAGATGGAAGGAGAGCTAACATATGATGGAGGACATCAGCATGGTTCCCTGTCTTCTCAAAAGGCTCCTGGCAAAATGAGAGCAGAAACAAGCTAAGCAGATGGTGGGAGTCATCTGCTTTTGCGATTCACTTGTTTATGTTTTGCCTGCCTTTCTGTCAGTTTCAGCTCTTGAGCCCTTATAGGCAGGGTCGTGCCCATGGTTATTATTGGTGGTGTCACCAAATGAAGGTTTGGTATTTTATACACATTGACTGTTGACTAGTAAATTTTGTTGGGCAACACAGGGACCTACAGAGATTACATATGATAAACTTGACTTGAACTGATGAGGTTTCAAATTAGTTAGATGACCTTGAATAGAATTGGCCAGTTTCCTGTGTACATTTTCTCAAATATATTTGAATCCTAATTGCTCCAGTGATATCAGGAAGACTCACCATCTGATTGTGTGTAACCAAGCCATTTTTTAGTAGTTGAACAGTCCTAAGGCACAGCAGCAGTAGGAGTTCTTAACATACAGAGTTCATTCATTCAATTATCATTTATTATAATGAATGCTATTTATTGGTGTTTCAGAACATAAGGAGGAATAGGCCTTGCTTTTTCACCTTATTTTATTTAAACTGGAAAGATGAGCAAAAAATAAAAAAGGTAAAAATGTACAGCTATTTAGTACTATAGCAAAATTAAATTTACTTATTGATTAAAAAGTATGTCTGATATCACCCTGCATAATCAGGGGTTTTATTAAGACTGCAATTTTATTGGATTCAGGCTTAATCTGATGACAAAAGTGTGTTCTTCTTGATTTTTAGCCATCACAAAAGCTTTGAATTTGACAAGAAACTATTGGCAAAGCGTTTATACCTAAGATGTCTTATATATTGGAGCTTTATTTATTTATGTTTCCTGTGGCAATAAACTCTGAAAGATATATTTAAATTGTAATTTTTGATAAGGTGAGCCTAATTAGAAAAGAAAGAAAGCAGGTAAGAAAACTCAAGTTATTTCAAAATGAATGTGTAAAGTGGTGACAATGTCCAGAATGCATATTAGCATGTTCTACTATGATCATTATCATAGAGGTTAAGTGTGTGGATTTGGCAGTGTATTTTTATTTCTACCTGCGTATTGTGTTAAGTATCTCCATGCTGTGTGAGTCCACGCATACAAGCTTGTATCTGTTAAGGACTGTAAAGGATCTGAGATTTTACCCAACTTTCAAGCCATCAACACAGCCTGCCACAATCTCATAGATGCTGGCAGAGCCATGAGAGTCCCCGGCCAGAGATACTTGACTTTATGACTTTCTGCGTGGCAGGCAGCATACTCTCATGTTTGCATTAGTTCCTCTTGTCCCCCAAATCCCAAGGGAGTGATACAAAGATGGATGCAGGGGAATGCTACGCACACAGTGTGTCTGTGCCTTTCTAAGGAACATTGAATTCGAATACCCCAACCATTAAAGGGGATTCCAGCCATCCTGCCCAATCTTTGTCTGAGAAAGAGATGCTACCCTAATTGTATTGTTCAGGAAACAAATCTCCCAAAAGGAGGCATTATCTCTCTCTTCTGAGGCTGTTTTGCTGTACAAACATTTTTGAAAAGATAGCCTGGTCTAAAAGCATTCACAGGGCATGTACCACAGGCATGCTGCAAAGAGTCTCAATTTTAAATAAACACTTTAAGCAATTAAGCTAAAAGACATAATAAGGCCAGCTGATAGTTAAGATTTGACTCAAGATTTTGCAAGAAAACAGTTAATATTATTTAAACGTCAGTGTTCAGAAGTCACATTCTGACATTTTTTTTTTTAAAGAATGTGAGCCCAGGTTTTGTAAACAATAGGCAATCGTCTTTCCCACATAGAAGAGAGACCAAAACTGTGGTCAGGAACATCAATGTTCCTTCCAGAAATTTTGAAATGAAATTTTTAATTTCCGAGAAAGATAGAAATTACTTCCTTTAGAAAATGTTAAAATTTCAGAAATATTAGGAGAACTTGAAATTCTTCTAAAAATGTTGTCATGATAGAAATTTTGTCACACTCATTAATGTGCTTCAGAGTTGTGATTAATTTCAACATACAAATTCTGCCTCAAAGAGGATTCAGAATGTTTGGGATATCCTGCTTAATATGATAAAAACAGAGAAAATAGAGATTTCCAGCAAATGCCATTAACTGGAAGGTTGCCTATTGGGATCTTTTATGGTTTGATTTATTCCTCACATTTCCATCATACATATAAAACATGGATGTCAATTTAAGGGAGGTAGAAAATGAGAAAAATATACTTTATTGTCTATGGCCTTCAGAACCTCAGTCTGGAAGAAGAGTACAAGAGAAACTACACGGATTCAGCCATAATGCACTGCCCATTTCCTAAATAGTAATAATTCATTTTGAATCTAAAGAATATTTCAGATTAATCAAGAGAAAGTAAAAGTAGGTATATCCTTTCTATATGTAACTTGAATTTCCTTTACCCTGAGAATCACCAGACAATTTCTTTGATGAAAACGGCTTGATGCATATGTATCAAAGCCAAATTCTGCTTTTTTCAAGGTTTTATTTATAACCTGGGGCAAGTTACTTAATCTCTGTTTGCCTCAATTTTTTTCATCTGAAAAAGGAGATAATGATATCTCTACCCCAAAGGGTTGGTGCAAAAAAAATTAAGATTGAAAGTGCTAGCAACAGTGCCTGGCATAAAGTTAACATTCAGGAAATGCTAGATACTTGGTTGTGTTTTTTGTTTGTTTTTCAATTTAAAAAGTAGCTTTACTAAGATAATTCTCAAAAGTATTTTACCTGACATCAGTGTAACTTAGCCTTTGAAGTCAATTTACATTATATATAGCAAACATAAATAATTCTGGTTAAATGTTTTAAGCTTTACTGTTCTTTTTTTTTATCAGCCTAATTGAAATATATCCATATGCCATAAATTTGTCCATGTAGAGTGTACAATAGTTTGTGATATATTCATGGCATTGAGTAATCATAGTGACAGTAAATTTTAGAACAATTTTATCACCCTGAAAAGAAGCTTTGTACACATTAACAGTCACTCCCTTTTTCCCTTTAAAAGACCTCCCGCTCTCCACCTCTAGGCAATCACTTATCTAGTTTGTGTCACTGTAGATTTGCCTTTTTTATACATTTCATATATATGAAATCATACAACATGTGGTCTTTGTCTGGCTTCTTTCACTTAGCCTAATGTTTTCAAGGTTCACCTGTGGTACAGCAATAGGCAGTGCTTTGCTCCTTTTTATTGCCAAATAAAACTTTATTGAATGTATATACCACATTTTGTTTGTCCATTCATCAGGTGGTGGATGTTTGATTTGTTTCCCATTTTGGGCTATAATAAATAATGCTACTCTGAACATTTGTGTATAAGATTTTCTTTGGACATTTATTTTCAGTTCTCTTGGGTATATATACCTAGGAGTGGAATTGCTGTGCCATGTGTTAACTCTATGTTTAACGTTTTGAGGAACTGCCAGTCTATTTTTTCTACAATGGCTGCACTTTCCCACTAGCAATGTGTGAAGGTTCTATTCTTTGCCTACACTTGTTATAATCTGTCATTTTGATTATTGCCATCCTAGTGGGTGTGAAGTAGTATCTCACTGTGGTTTTGATTTGCATTTCCCAAATGGATCATGATGTTGAACATCCTTTCATGTGCTTATTGGCCATTTTTATATCTTATTTGGAGAAATAGCTATCCAGATACTTTGCCCATTTTTAAATTTGATTGTTTTTACATTATTGATTTTAATTTTTTTATATTATGGATACAAGCTATTTATGAGATATGTGATTTTCAAATATTTTCTTCCATTCCATGTGCTGTCTTTTCACTTTCTTGATAGTGTTCTCTGAAGTGCAAAAGTTTTTAGTTTTGATGATTCTTTTTTTTTTCTTTTATTGCTTGGCTTTTGGTGTCAGAGTTAAGAAGCCGTTGCCTAACCTGACATCATGAAGTTTTATTCCAATATTTTCTTCTAAGAGAGTTTTAGCGCTTATATTAAGATCTACGATGTAATTTGAGGTTTTTTTTTCAATTTTTTTTATCTATAAGGGAATGGCCCAAATTCATTCTTTTCCATGTGGATATCCAGTTGCCACAGCCCCAGTTTTTCAAACAAAGACATTGTTTTCCCACTGAATTGTCTTTGTGAAAATCATTTGACAATGAATTTGACTCTCAACTGTATTCCATTGTAATATATGTTTATTCTTATACCAGTGTTATAATTATTGTAAATTAGTTTTATATTTTGGAATCAGGAAGTGTTTTTTCCTCCAACTTTGTTCTTTATCTAGATTGGCCACTTTTCATCTCTTGCTTTTCCAATATGAATTTTAGAAGCACCGTTGCAATTTTTGCCAAAAAGCAAACTGGGATTTTGATAGGAATTGTGTTGATCAGTATATCAATTTGGGAAGTATTGCCAACTAACAATATTAAGTGTTCCAATGCATGAACATAGGATGTCTTTCAATTTATTTAGGTCTTCTTTAATATCTTTCACCAATGTTTAATACTTTTCAGAGTATAAGTTTTATACTTTTTTTGTTCATTAAATGGTATATATTTTTTATGTAACTTGAATTATTTTCCTAAATTCATTTTCAAATTGTTCATTGCTAGTGTACAGAAATGCAGTATATTTTAATATAATGATCTTGGACACTGTAAATTTGGCAATCCACATTTTATCATTCCAGCCCCTGGTATCTTATATTCTAAATTCTAACTCCAAGAGTTTGCTTATTCTTATTAATTCATGTAAATGAGATTATACAATATTTCTCCATTTGTGTCTGGCTTATTTCACTCAACATATTTTCTTCAAGGTTCATCCATGCTGTCACTTAAATCACAACTTCTTTTCTTTTTAATGCTGAATAATATTCCATTGTATGTATATACCACATTTTGGTTATCCATTCATCACTTCTTGGGCACATGAGTTGCTTCCATCTTTTGACATTTGTAAATAAAGCTGCTATGAACATTGGTGTGCAAATATCTGTTTTTGTCCCTGCTTTCAATTCTTTTGGGTATATACCTAGGAGAGGGATTGCCAGGTCACACGGTAATGCTATACTTATCCTTCTGAAGAACTGCCTAACTGTTTTCCACAGCAGCTGCACCATTTTACATACCCATCAAAAGTGAATGAGTGTTCTTATTTCTTCACAACCTATTCAACACATAATTTTCTGTCTTTTTTAAAAAAAAAGTAGTCATTCTAATGGGTGTGAAATGTTATCTTATTGTGGTTTTGATTTGCATTTCCTTAATAGCTAATGATCTTGAACATCTTTTCATGTGCTTTTTACCATTTGCATATCCTCTTTGGAGAAATGTCTATTCAAGACTTTTGCCCATTTTTAATTTTTTTAAATCAATTTGTAGGATTTCTTTATATATTCTGGATATTAAACTATTATCCGAAATGTGGTTTACAAATATTATCTCCCATTAAGTAGTTTGTCTTTTCACTTTCATGACAAAGTCCTTTGCACAATTTTAAAAAATCTTGATGTAGTCTCATTTATCTATTTTTTATTTTGTTGCTGGTGTTTTGAATGTATAGTTTAGGAAATAATTCCCTAACACAAGATCCTGAAGATGCTTCCCTACATTTTCCTCAGGGAGTTTTTTAGTTCTTATTCTTTTATTTAGGTCTTTGATCCTTTTTTAATTAATTTTTGTATATGGTGTGAGATAGGCATCTTCATTCATTCTTCAAATTATTTACTTATCAGTTTTTTGATTTTCACTCTTGTTTTTCTCTCTGTAATTGGTTTCTGCTATGATCTTTATTTCCTTATTTCTGCTTGTTTTATGGTTAGTTTGCCTTATTTTTCCAGTGTCTTAAGGTAGATTGACTTAAGATCTTTCTTTTCTTAAAATATTGATTCCAGGGAACCAGCTGTGGCTCAATTGGTTGGGCTCTGGTTTACCACATGGGGGGCCCCGGGTTTGGTTCCCAGGGCCTCCTGGTGAAGGCAAACTGCCATGCTGTGAGCTGATGCAGCAGGGGGAGATAGGCAAGCGCAGAAGGGCACAAAGCAAATGAACACAGCTAGCACAGGCAGCAAGGGGGGGATATATAAATAAATAAAAATAAATCTTTAAAAAAACTTAAAATAAAATATTGATTCCATAGTTATACATTTCCTTCTCAGTACTATTCTCTCTGCATCCCATGTATATTGGCACAATGTATCTTAATTTTCATTCATCCCTAAGTATTCTATAACTTTCCCCATGATTTCTTCTTTGATCTATTGGTTATTTAGGAGTATGTTATTTA
>PVKH010031897.1:0-12253 GCA_004027955.1 Chaetophractus vellerosus
AAAAAACTTTTGTGCTTTAAAGGAATTTGTAATGAAAGTGAAAAGGCAGTCTATACAATGGGAAAAAATATTTGGCAACCACATATCAAATAAAGGACTAGTATCCAGCATATCTAAAGAAATCCTTCAATTCAACACTAAAAAGACAGTCCAAACTGAAAATAGGCAAATGTAATTGTTTTAGTCAGCCACAGGTGTGCCTTTTGAAATATACCAAAGATTGATTGGTCTTATAAAGGGTATTTATTTGGGGTAGACACTTACAGTTACTAGGCCACAAAGCATAAAGTTCTTCCCTCACCAAAGTCCACGTGTTGGAGCAAGACAGCTGCGGACATCTCCAGGGTTCAGGCTTCTGGGTTCCTCTGTTCCCGGGGCTGTGTTTCTCTCCGGGCTTAGCTTCTGTTTCCTCCACCACAAGTTCATCTGTAGACCATGAGGCTCTCTATGCGTTGTGTCTCTCCACAAGGCCAGCTGTAGACTATCAGGCAAATGGCTCACTCCAACATCAGAACTGCTCCTCAAATCTGCTTCTCCAAATCTCTGTCTTGCTTTTTAAATTGAGACCACTCCCACTGAGGAGTGGGGCTCAACACCCTACTCACTGCAGCCCAGTCAATGCCCTAATCATAAACCAATCATGCCCAGATGAGCAGATGAGTTTACAAGCATAATCCAAATTATATTTTTGGAATTCATAATTACATAAAACTGCCAAACCATCACAGTAATTAATCATCATTTTTAAAAAAATGAAATACAAATGGCTACAAAGCACAAGAAAAGATGTCCAACATTACTAGCTACTAGGGAATTGCAAATCCAAACTGTAATGAGATATCATTTCACGCCTTCTAGACTGGCTATCAAAAAATAGAAAATTAACAAGTGTTGGAGAGGATGTGGGGAAATAGGAACACTCATTATTTGCTTGTGGGAATATAGAGCAGTGCAACCATTGTGGAGGACAGTTTGGTAGTTACTCTTCAGGCTAAGTAGGAAATGCTATATGAGCCAGCAGTCCCACAAATAGGTGTATACCCAAAAGAACTGAAAGTAAGGGCATGAAGAGATACATGCATCCCATGATTCATAACAGTATTTTCACAATTGTCAAAAGATAGAGGCAACACAAGTGTCCACCAACAAAAGGATAAACTTAATGTGGTATACACATATGATGGAATGTTGTTCAGCTGTAAGAAGAAATGAAATGCTGACACATACAACATGGATGAACCTCAAGGAGATACAATGAGTGAAATAATCCAGATACAAAATGACAAGTATTCTATGATATCACTGATAATTAAATATTTTTACAAAACAGACAGAGGTAGAATCTAGAAGATAGGTTCCCAGAAGATGCAAAGGTTGTAAAGAATGAGAAGCCAAAATTTAATCTGTAAAAGGTTTATAAGTAGGTTGATTGTAATGGTTTAGAAATGGAAAGAGGTGAGGGTAGAGCAACAGTGTGAGTGTAAGTAACAGTGATGAGGTAAGTCTGGGAACATAGTTGAAAGGGGAAACTTTGGGGTGTATATGTTGCTAGAAAGAAAATCAGAGGCTAAAACATGTGATTGTATAACAGAGGGAACCCTGTGGTGAACGAAGATTGTAGTTAATAATACAAAAATAAGAATATTGTCTCAGGACCTATAACAAAGATACATTGTTTGTACTGGGTATTCATAAGAGTGTGGTGTATGGGTGGTGTTTGGGGAATGCTCCTAAAGTAATATGTAGACTGTAACTAGCAGCAGGAGTTTGACATCCTTGCATCAATTGTAACAAAGTTAGCACATCAATGCTAAGTATCAAAAATGGGGTACCATTTTGTAATGTTGCATATTTTATTTTTAGAAAAATGTTATAGGCTGCAGAATCAACCAAGTTTTCTTGTCCATTATTCCCTTTTCCTCTGTGACTCTTCTGAAAGATCATAAGAAAAATTTTACATAAGAACCAAGGGCAGTATATGAGCTCTGTTCCAATTCCCAAGTAAGATAACACTGGTAAGAAGGTAAAGATAGGATGTGGTCAGGTGTCCTGATTTTTTTGAGCATATTGAAACTTATATAGCTAGACACATCCATGGGATATAAAAGTATCCTGGTTGCCCATTGGTATATTTTCTGGATAGACAGAGACCTGTGCAGTATCTAACAAAATATTATGTTTCTCTTAGGGAATTCTTTCTCCTTTCTAAAGTAAGATGGCAAAAAGCTTTGGATTATACAAGTCTTGCCCAATAAATGAAAACAGGCCAACTAGCCAAGCCCTTGATCTTAAGGCTCATATTTGCAAACCTTATTAGAGTAATAATGGAATTAGCCTAAGTATAATTAATGCCTAAGAGTTGCCTCCTGAAAACCACCTTGTTTCTCAAATATGGCCTCTCTCTGAGACAAACTACAAATAAAGGCATAACCTTCTGCCCAACATGGGACATAACTCTCAGGAATGAGCCTCCCTAACAACAAGGGATTATTACCATATCTTAATGAGTGATATATTTGGAGGAAGAACTTAACCAAAAGGAGTAAATGCTAAATAAAATATGTTTTTTTTTAAAGATTTATTTATTTTTTATTACATATCTCCCTTCCCCGCCCCCCACTGTGGCGACATGCTGAGACTGGTCACTGCACAGCGTGGCTTTCCCCGCTTGTGGGCGGCTTCGGCTTCCATTCACGGCCGGCTTTCAGTTCGCGGGTGGCTGGCTGCGCTCCATTCATGGGTGACCTGCCCTGCCCATGGCAGCTTTTGCCCTGTCTGTGGCAGCTTTTTGTCCAGCCCACGGCAGCTCTGGCCCACCCATGGTGGCTTGCCATTCTCAAGGTGGTCTGGCCACTAGGAGAGGTCCCCGGGAACCGAACCCAGGGCGTCCCATGTGGTATGCCAGTGCCCTATCCACTGGGCTATCTAGCCGGCCCAAAATATGATTTGTTTGTTTTTTTTTAAAGATTTTTATTTATTTTATTACATATCTCCCCTTCCCCCCCGCTGAGGCGATTCGCCGAGACTGGTCACTGCACAGGCGTGGCTTTCCCCGCTTGTGGGCAGCTTCTGCTTCCATTCATGGGCCGGCTTTCGGTTCACGGGTTGCTGGCTGCGCTCCATTCGTGGGCGACCTGCCCTGCCCATGGCGGCTTTTGCCCTGTCTGTGGCAGCTTTTTGCCCTGCCCACAGTGGCTCTGGCCCACCCATGGCAGCTTGCCATTCTCAAGGTGGTCTGCCTGCTAGGAGAGGTCCCCGGGAACCAAACCCAGGGCCTCCCATGTGGTATGCCGGCGCCCTATCCACTGGGCTATCCAGCCGGCCCAAAATATGGTTTTTAACTCTAAGAGATTTCAAAGTGAGTTGGGATGTCATTCAAAAGGTCACAGCTATCCAGATCTCAGCCAGACTTCACAAACTGCCATGGTAATAAAAACCTCAAACAAAAGTGCTCCTGAGGTCCACAGGAATGTTCTGACATGATAGAGAAGCCATATGGCCTTATGAGATCAACACCCCCTCAGTTGGCTCTATCTAGGAATATATATAAGTCTATTTCCTCAATATAACATAATATAGTTATTTTTTAATTCCTTAATCACAATTTGTCTATACCTTTTATCTGAACCTATTATTTTCAACTTACCTGTTAATTATAGTCCTCAGAGATTAATAGGTTTCAGATTGTTCATATGCTACTCAAGCCCTGAAATATATCACATATGTGGTTAACAGACCATTCACAAATAAAGAGATAGAATCAGTCACCAAAACCCCACCAATAAAGACTGAGGCCAGATGTTTGCATAGATAAACTCTGCCAATCATTGAAGAAATATTCATTTCCAATCGTACTCAATTCTTACAAAAAATTGGAGAGGAAGGAACACTACTTAACTCACTCTATGACATCAACCTCATCCTAATACCAAATCCATGTAAAGATACTACAAGAAAAACCAATTACTCTTATGAATATTGATGCAAAAATCCGCAAAAAAATACTTGAAAATCTAACCCAACATCACATTAAAATAATTGTACAATTTGATCAAGTTGGTTTTATCCCAGGTATGCAAGGGTTGTTCAACATAAGAAAAACAATTAACATTATATACCACATTAACAAATCAAAGGGGGCAACTACATGATCACCGCTATTGAAGCATAAAAGCATTTGACAAAATCCAGCATACTTTTTAATAAAAGATTTGAATAAATGGATGCTTTCTCAGCAGGATAAAGGACAAATAGCAAAAACAGACAGCTTATAACATATTATGGTGAAAGGCTTAAAGTTTTCCCTATAAGATTGGAGATAAGACTAGGATACCGACTCTCACCAATGTTATTTAACATTGTGATAGAAATTCTAGCTAGAACAATTAGGTAAGGAAAAGAAATAATTAGTTTGAACTCCTGTGTTCTCAAAATATATATTTTAGCATGTGTAATTTTAATTGAAATAATTAATTTATGATAATCTAAAGGTCCTAGGTAATCAATGCACTGATGGAAAATCATGTTAGGAGTTGAATTTTAAATTAAGATATAAATCCCACACATTTGGTACTAAAGGGTTGTATTAACACTATTTTCACAGTGTATAGTAAATAATATCAACAATATAAAATATGTGATAATATAATAAAAATTGTGTTAATATTTACCTGTCATGAAAAATCAAAATTTATAGTGAGTTGATTATATAATAATATTTTTGGGAAAATTTTATTTGTTGCAGCAAAAACATCTTAATGACCTAAAATTTTTTGCTTTTGTCTGTCAATACAATTCCTGGAAAAATATTGCTGTATCTTATTCAAGACATTTAAAGAAACAAATTGTCACTCTTCTACAATTTAGATTTATTTTTCAAAATATTAAATTGATTGTTTATAAAATAAGTACCCATTATTAGGTTGGTAGTACTTCAGTTAGTTTTAACAAGAATAGATGCATATTCCCTCAAGATTCTTGACTCTTGCTTCTCCTAAGGGGAAAGGAGGTATATATAAATTGTCAAATAGTTTCCAATATAAACTCTCTATATAAATGAGATGTTTGTTTTTCTTAACTGATGCATTTTTTGCCAGATCGCTTTATTTTCATCTTGTTGAATCTTGTATTGTTAATGAAATCTCTGAAACTGAGAATCAAGAAAATTATGTTAAATTTTGGATTTTCTAAGGTAAAAAAAAATTAGATGTTTGTAAAGATGTTTATATGGTGTGGTGCAATAATTTACATATTTATGGTATTTGTTAAAATCAAATATTGATTAGGTAAGATAATGTATATGTTTTAATAATATTAAAGTGGGTGGCTAAATGAATATGTGAAAATTGTTCCAGTCTGAAGTAACATTCATTCCACACAAGTGTGACCAAAACCATTGTATGTAAATTTGTTGTATTTAAAGCATGTTTCTTACCAATTCTTGATTTATATTTCAAGCTTGATTTGTATTTTCATGATAATAATAGTCGACAAGGATGTCACAAAGCAGGAGAGTGATTACATTCTAGAAAGGCTTTTGTTGTTTCCACTAGTTTATCAGCTATTGATCCAATAGCTTAAACACGTGTGAAAGAATTCTTCTTTAGCCATGTATTTTGAGACAATTTAATAACTCACTTTTCAAAGAAATTTTAAATGTAAGATTTTCTTGTTATTGTTGTATTAAATTACAAATTTTGAATTATTTTGAGATCCAAGAATTTAGTGATAGTTTTGCTTAAAGAAATGATTTTCTCTTTCTCTGTATAGTGGAAACTTGAAGTAACTATTTGTTAGAGGGAGAAGATTCATATATATTATGTTTGCCTTTGACCATATGTAAACATATAAGTGACACAAAATAAAAAAGCTTAATTCCTTGTTAATTTACAATGAAAGGTGTGATGGTCAGGCTAATGTGTCAACTTGGCCAGGTAATTGTGTCCAGGTATTAAGTCCAGCAAGCACTGGGCTAATTGTAATACAAGAGCATTTGAGGACTTCCATCACCAGTGAGTTTACTGCATAGACGGCTGATTACATCTCCATCAATCAGGGAAATTGGATCAATAATGGATGATTCTTTTAACCAATCAGTTGACTGCCATAAAAGGGAAGTGATTTCAACATTCAGAGAGAATTTCCCAGCTCTTCTTTGAACAGCCAACTTCTCCTAGAAACTCAAGGACCCTTCATAGATCCTTCATCGGAGCCCCTGGCTTGCAACCTGAATGCAGAACTTGGACTTGTACATCCCCATGGTCATGTGAGAGACTCTTATAAAATCTTATATTATTGACAGATATCTCTTGTTGATTCTGTTTCCTGAGAGACCCTGACTAATACACAAGGCTAGCCACAGACCTCTTGTCCTGGATACTCCTTAAATGTTTGACTGTTTTTAGCTATTTAAAAATATGACTTCATTATGTATAATTCATGTATTTATATGCTTATTTACACCTAGTATTCTCATAGAGCCATTTGGGAGACTGAACTTTATAAGGACTTTTTGCTTACAGAAAAAAATAAACTATGGATCCATTGGGTTAATAAGGGAAGTTACAGAATCTTTTCCTGTGCAATACATTGTTAATAAAAATATCTCCTCTGTTTTTCTAATTATATAACAAATAACTGAGATTTTATTACATTTGCTTCAAAAAGAAGGGTTCATTAAATAAGTTCCCTCCACACATGACAAAATTCTGAGTTTTAATGCGTTGAAACCAAAATTTTGAATTCAGAAATTTACATATTAATTGGTGAAATTTAAGTAAAATTATGTTCATTTTTTGAGGATACATGTCGATCATGTAGCCTGATCTAGAACCCACCTGGTGTAAGGTATTGACTTATTTCTTATTATCCTTGTTTAGAAAAATTGAGTCAAATTAGTAAGTGTGGGTGTAAAGGAAAATGAGTACTTAATATAAAAGTTGTATTTACTCTTTTTAATATTTCTTGTAAAAAAGTGCCATTAATTTTTTATACTCATTATTATCCTTTCAAAGTATTAAAATATAATATAAAATACTTTGTAGAATCTTAAACATTTGAGAAGTTGAGAATTAATGCTGCAGATGTTCCTTTACTTCAATCTTCATTCATTGTTTAACAAACTTTTGTTCATTGAGTAATATTATCTAAGCATTTTGTGCTTTGTATAATAATTTTCTTTGAAAGGTTTCATTATTTCAACAGTATCACTGGAAAGAGCTCTCTCTCAAGTGGGACACAGATCTGGTAGTCTTTAAGAAAAGGAACGGATAGTAATAGTAACAATGCCATTAAGGAAAGAGTAAAAACACTTTCCAATGAATCTCAGCAATTCATATTTAAATATTTCTAGTGGAAAAAATGCATTATATATATTTTATCTAAGTTAAGGAACAATGAAGAATTTCTACCAGGTAAAAGAAATGAGGAGTAAGGGGTGGAGTAGAGGCACCATAACAACTGATTTTGTATTTTATTTTCTAAACATAATTTTAACTTGACATTTCTATCATGAACATTTGATTTTTTAAAAACACAGAACAAATTAGTTTTTTCCAAGTTGGTAGTATATCATCTGTTTTTGCATGTGTGTCTACATATATCATGCAAAGCTCTCTTAACTGCAAACCATACTGTACATTATATCACATTTTTCAAAAAATTTAATTGTATTCACCTTTTATATAAAACTACCTCTAAAGCTCTGTACTTGTGTTTTTGTGATTTCTAAAAAACTTTTTTATATATGCCAAATAATTGTTGTGAGGTGTAAACACACACACACAAGTATTAAAAGAAAATCATCCTTTAAGGAATCCTGTTGTGATTTTTTTGTGTTGTTTATCTTTTTTATACCATTGAAAATTGAACCTTAAAATTGTGCCTATGGATTTTATTTTATTTATTTATTTTGTTACATAACCCCCCCTTTCTGCTTGCTCTTGCTGTGTTCATTTTTGTGTTCTTCTGTGTCTGCTCTGTCTCCCCCAATTGTGGCGATGCACCAAGTCAGCTCACTCTGCAGGTGGCTCTGCTCTGTTCATTGGCTGCTTTTTGCTTCCATTCATGGGAGGCTTTTGCTTCCATTCGAGGGCGGCTATTGCTTCTGTTTGCGGGTGGCTTGCCCTGCCCGTGGTGGGTTTGCCCTGCCCATGGTGTATTTTTGCCCTGCCCATGGTGGTTCTGCCCCACACACAGTGGCTTGCCATTCTCAAGGCAGTCTGCCCACCCAGAGAGGTCCCCAGGTATGAAACCCGGGACCTCCCATGTGGTGAACTGATGCCCTATCCACTGCTCTATGGCCGGTACCCCTATGGATTTTAAATTGCTTTTTATATGCTTTTTTATCTTTATAATCAATCCTTTCTTCTATGTTCCATTCTTTATGAGACACATATCTATATTATATATATATTTTTAGATAATGGTTTTTTTTAATCTTTAATCAATTTTTTAAGGATACATCAATTACATAAATGTTACACAAAAATTTTAGAGTTACCCATATGCCCCACCCCCAACACTTCCTACAAACCTCCCATATATACATCCTTCATCAGTGTGACACATCACCTGCAATAGATATACACATTTTGGGACTTTGCCACAAAGCATGGACCACAGTTCAGACTGTATTCCACCCTTTCTCCCACACAGTTCTGCATAAAACATGATGATATAAAATGGCCTATATCCTTCATTGCAGCAGCATCCAGGATAATTCCCAAGCCCCAAAAAGCCCCCATATTACAACTACCCTTCCATCTCCCTGTCCCCAAAGCATACAGTGGCCCCTGGCTCCACATAATTTTGTAATTTCTTCCATTGCATAAATCACAAGTCTATAACAGGACACCAGCAAGTCCACTCAAGTCCATATATCTTCTCCCAATCCCAAGGAGTCTGGGATGCTGATGTCCCTCCCAACACCAAGTGAGAGGGGGTTCATATCCCATGGATATGATGGAAGAGATTATCCTGCCTGCAGCTGCAGATTCTACATTTCCTGGGATAGCCATTGTCCATCATTATCTCCCCACTAGTTGCTGTGGGTGAGTCCATACATTTTTAGAGTAGGAGTTGCAGGTCCACTGAGCCTCTGGACCCAGCTGGCACATGGACAGCCTGTAGTCTCCTGTCTCTGGAAATATAACTAAAACTGTGGCATTAAATATAGGTTTGAATAGAAGAGACAGATGGACCATGTGCAGTGAAGACGTATTTCAGTCAGACTCTGTCACTCTTGGAGCAAAGATTCCAAATTAGGGCCCACTGATAAGGCATCAAACTCTGGGCCTATCTACCCTGATATAGGACCAGGATGTCTCCAAAGCCCTCAGGAGGCACTCTGATTGGGGAGATATCCATATTGGAAGCCTAGGAGGTCCTACTGGGATCTGCAAAAGTATTCTCTCTGGGATGTACTCCTGATTCACTTAGAAGTCTCTTAGCCCTATGAACTCATTTTTCTTTACCATTTCCCACTTTTTTGAAGCCTTTTTCCAGTCATACTGCCCATTGGCATTTGTTAATAATCCCTGTTGCCAGGGAGGCTTATCCCCAGGAGTCATGTCCCATGCTGAGAGGAAGGTAATGCATTCATATGCTGAGTTTGGCTTAGAGAGAGGCCACATTTGAGCAAAAAGGAGGTTCTCAAGAGGTAACTCTTTTTAAAGATTTATTTTTTATTTTCTGCTGTTTGTCCCCCCTCCCACTCCACTATGGTGATGTGCCAAGTCAGCTTCACTGGTGAATGGTGGAATTGCCCACTTGCAGGCAGCGTGCTCCACTTGCGGGCGGCTCTGCCCTACCCACAGATGGCTCCGCTTTGCTCACAGGAGGCTCTGCTTCAAGAGGCAACTCTTAGGCACCCCATAACACTATGCTGTTTCAGTTTCAAGAGCAAAGACTCATAAGGCTAGTCTTCAATAACAAGGGCCCATCAATGGATCATCCTCCTTTGCCAGACACTGCCCCTGCACTTGGGGGGATGTTGCTACTCTCTTGGAAAATATGGCAGAGCTCTCCAGGATGGGAATGCAGTGTTCTCCCATTTATTGCATAATTCTTCACCCCATGACCATGCCCCATAAGCATTTGAACAGTTATGCATGTCTTTTATGCATGTTTGGGTAGACTTCCTCCAATTCACCCCTATCCCTGACACACCTCACCAATGATCCTTTCGCATCCCTGTTGTGACCCTTCTGTGATACATAACCTCTTCAAAGGTGAATCCATAAAAATAACCAATTGGAATGAATAGGAAAATGATATAATAATGATATTTAAATGTAAGAGTTAAATACATGAGAACTTAAAAGATAAATATATTTTTAATAGAAAAAAATAATTTGAAAGGATTGGGTTTTTCAAAAGATGTGAAATATATATATATATATATATATATTTTTTTCCCATTTTGCCTTCTCGATGCAATATCTGCTGTCCAGTCTGGTCCGTGTCACCTTCCCCTTCTGACTCCCCAGTTTCCCACCATTTTTCATTTAATTTTCAAGGAAGTTTTAGGTCACAGCAGAGTCACAAACACAATACAAGGCATTCTCATATACTCAACCTTCTTCTCCATTCCACCCCCATACCAAAACCTTTTTGTATGTGGATGGTAGCTCCAACTTAACAGACATGCACATAGTGAAACATAGTTCCCAAACATTTTCATTGGTCCACATTTTAGATCATACACTCATAAATTTTGATGACATTCATGATGTCCTGTGTCCATCACTGCAAAGCAATGGAAAACATTTCTACTGGCCACTGAATGCCCTTTGTTCGATCCACTCTGTCCCACACTCCCCTTCTCCCCTGGGCCCACAATGTCCCCCTGGCTCGACCCTTTGGTTGACAGGGTTCATAGATACATGCAACAGTGTGTCTTGGCTCACTGGTTCATTCCCCACTGGAAACCAGCCCTCCTCCCAAGAGTCAAACTCCTGTCTATTTCTGAGTGGATCAGACCTCCAAGAATTGGGAGTCCAACTCCTTCCCTCTCATTGTGTTTTTCTTTACCAACTGATACAACACACTATGACAGGAAGAACACTCCCACACTCTCCCAAGCCCCTCTCCAGATATGCCCCCCTGAATCCCCCCAACCCACACTCCCAAACTGTGACACTTCCCCATCACATTTCCACAAGAACATTCTCACCTCTGCAGTCACAAACCCTCACCCACAAGTCCCAAGTATTCATCCGTTCCCTCTTCCACCCCCCATAGCATCCTGTGCTCTCCAACCTGCCCTTCCCAGTCCTCCTAGCCAAAGACCCTGCACCACCAAACCTAGCAATATCACCACCCACCAGTCCATCCCCTAATGCACAAGCACACTCCATCACCTCATCAAAGATTACGTCTCTATGGATGATGTCCCACAACTTTCTCTTCTCTTTCTCTTCTTGTAAGCCTATATTTCAGACCCTAGTTCTCAGGGACTGCACAATTTCCTTAATTTATATCATTGTGGTCATGTACAGTTCATCCCTCACTTCCTGGCTTGCTTTACTCAACATAAGGTCTTCAAGAGTCATCCATGCTATCCCATGTGTTTGCACTTTATTCCTTCTTACTGCTGAGTAATATTCCATTGTATGTGTTTTGGTCAGCCACAGGCGTGCCTTTTGAAATATACCAAAGATTGGTCGGTCTTTATAAAGGGTATTATTTGGGTTAGAAGCTTACAGTTACCAGGCCACAAAGCATAAATTTCTTCCCATACCAAAGTCCATGTGTTGGAGTAAGATGGCTGCTGACGTCTCCAGGGTTCAGGCTTCGGGGTTCCTCTGTTCCCGGGACTGCATTTCTCTCCAGGCTTAGCTTCTGTTTCTTCCACAAGTTCAGCTGTAGACCATGAGGCTCTCTGCATTGTGTCTCTCCACAAGGCCAGCTGTAGACTATCTGGCGATTGGCTCACTCCAGCATCAGAACTGCTTTTCAAATCTCCTTCTCCAAATCTCTGCTTCTCTCAATCTGCTTTTCTCAATCTGTTTCCTCTTGTCTAGCCTTTTATACTTGAGACCATGCCCACTGAGGGGTGGGACCCAATGTCCCACTGACGTGGCAGTCAACACCCTACTCATAACTCAATCATACCCAGATGAACAGATTAGTTTACAAACATAATCTAATCTATATTTTTGGAATTCATAACTAAATCAAACTCAAATCATTACAGTATGTATGTACCACATTTTGTTTATCCATTCATTCAACTTTTGGCAAGAATGAACAA
>PVKH010031898.1:0-12253 GCA_004027955.1 Chaetophractus vellerosus
CCGGCCTTGGCGCGTCGCCGCAACGGGTGGGAGGGGAGATATGTAATAAAATAAAATAAATCTTTAAAAAAAAAAAAAGAAAGTCTATTTAACCATCAACCCTAGATCAAATGCTATATTCTTTTGAAGTCTTCCCCAATTGGATGGAATACTACTGACTTTTTTCTGCCCTTCCATTGCATTTTTCTTGTACTTCATTATTTATCCTGTGTTGTGTTATAACATGTCTGTTTTTCTCCTTAACTAATTATAATCTCTTCTTATATTTATATGTATTTAGAGTGCTTAGCCCTTGGTAGGAAGCCAATGAATGTCTTTTTTTAAAGTCACATTTTATTCAAAGTTATTTCATGAACTTTGAACTGTTTACCTTGATAATCATTAGTAAGTAGTCTTTAAGAGATATCAGGACCTTAAGCTTTGTATTGTTTTAAAGAAAATTCCAAGTACTATTACAACCAAATCATAAATTAAATGTTCATTTCTAGTGAAATTTTCAGTAGTATAATTCTAAGCACTCTTTCTTATGATTTTGCCCCTTTTAGGCTGGATCAGTGCATGTAAGAATTCGACGAGATGCAAATGAACAAATGGTTCTTGCTCATGTGACCAACAGGCTGTACACTCTAGTGTCTACTCTGACTGTTCAGATTTTTAAGGATGATTGGATTAGACCTTCCTTACTGTCTGGGCCTGTTGCAGCCAGTGTCCTAAACTTTTCAGATCATCACGTAATCCCAATGCCTTCTTTAAAGGGTACTGATGATTTGAACCCCATCACATCGACTCCTGCTAAGCTTAGTAGTCCACCTCCAGAATTTTCATTTAACGCCCCTGGAAAAAATATAAGCCCAGTTATTCTTCTGAACACACAAACTAGACCTTATGGTTTGGGTCTTAATCATGGACACTCGCCTTATAGCACCATGCTTAATCAAGGACTAGGAGCCCTAGGAATTGGAGCCACCCAAGGATTCAGGACTGGTTTTACAAATATGCCAAGTAGGTATGGAACTAACAATAGAATTGGACAACCAAGACCATAAGGTACTCTAATTTACTTTAATTTATTTTTATCAGGAGTATTAACTCTTTGAATTCCAATTTATTCAATTACCCAACTTTGCTTTGACTGTTCAATCATTTACTCTAAATGTTAGGGAATAGTAATCTTGTTCACATTTCATGAAACCTATGAAAATATTTTTGTAAAATGTATTTGGGGCAGTGAGAGCTTTGTAAATGTTATAGGCTTTAAATAGAGACTTGCTTTAGAAAACATTTTTCTCCAAATTAGAATTTTGCTATCTGTAGTTTTGTAGTTGACTATAAGTGTGAACATGACATTAGCTTTATAAGAGAGCCACTTAAGTGTTTAATTTTTAATTCAATATTTCCTTCAGTGAAATTTATAAACATGCTTCTAATGATACACATTTTAGGAAAGGAAAAAAATTTTCCATTCTAAAAGTAAAAGTCTCTTATAACTCTTCCAAACAATTGCTACATTTTCTTTGAGGCCTTTCTGAATTAGGTACTACAAAGTAAAGGTAAAATTTTTTATCAGAAATTTTTGAACACATTCTCATATCTAGCAAAATTTTAAGTATCAGTTTTTAAATTAGTTTTCTCATTAAAATTTTTTTGTAGCATTTGTAAATAGTCCATGGTTCTCATTGTTCTGGATAAGTGAATACCAAATCCTTTGGTAATATATGCAGTGAAAGAATATCAGCTTTCCATCTTACATTTAACCAAATACTGACATGATAGCATTTGTCTTTTTTGTCTTCTTTTTTAGTTGATTTTTAAATTTTCTTAGTAAAATATATGGAATATATTATGAAAACATATGGAATTTCATATGGAATTTGATATCAAAGTGCACAATTTGAGTTTACATTATTTAATTTTACCAAAACACAGGACCTTAGATTATAGAATGCAGTATTGAGTTTCCAGCAGGCAATTTCTAACTTTTTTTTTTTTCTGGCTTTGTTCAAAAGTAGTGAATTATTAACTATAGTGATGTGTGAAAATCATGTCAATTATTTTATTTATTTTGATGTTTTCCAAATGCAAGTTTTGAGGACTTTCCTTTGTAGCCAGTATTACTTAGAAGAAAATAACAAGTAGCAGTTACACATTACATATGACATTTGTTCAGGTTGACATGAGTTCTATGGTTATAGTTTTAAACAGGGATTTTGAGAGCAAATCCAACTGTCCTAGTTTCCAGTGCTCCTGGAGATTTATAACTTTGCCAGCCATCAGTCAGCTATCCAGAGAAGATTTTTATTTTTGTAGAATTCCCAACAATTTCATCAGTGAACTCATCCTCTTTTAAATAGGAGCAACGCTTCCAAATCCTATTTCTTTACAGTGCAATAACCAACATCCAAGAAGCCATCTCTGTCAAGCAGAATTCTAGTCATCTTGTGGTAATAAGTGACCGTGTCCCAAATTACTTTTGTTTGGTGGGTAGTTATTCATTATCATTGTCTTCGACATCTGCAACCCTGTTTAGGTGTTTTATCTGCTGATGGAATAGAACAAACACTCTCGGACTACTGGGGGAAAATGAAACTTAAAATATAGTAAGGCACCCTGCTGCTTATCCTTTGTCCTATGTTCTCTGTCACTATACCTATTTTTAGTTTGCTATTACATGGTGACTTTTCTTCCATTGACCTTAACAAAATGTGAAATGGGGTCATGCATGAAATCTGAAGAACTGGTATGTACTGAGGGATGTTTAAGAGGTACATGTTACCATTCCATGCTTGTCTTCTCCATACCCATGGGATTATAAAAGCGTTTTGGTACTGACCACACTTCTTTGTGAGGCCATATGCCTGTTCCCTCAACACCCCTTCAGAGGCAACACCAGTGCACCCATCACACCAAAGGTGCTTTAATACCCACCTACACGATTTGGGAATGGGCGCTCCAAATGACATTGGCCTATGCGTTATTATTTAGAGAAGTCTTATTTGCCAAACTCTGGCCAGTTTTGGGATAGGAAAACAAGGAACTTTGCAGTATAGGTCTATGGGCAGCAGACTTTCTACAAGATGTTGCCAGAGTTGTTTAAAGCTAGACAAAAAAGGAAGTTTGAATTAAATTCTTGGCCATTTTTTTTTTTTTTTTTTATTGAGTGCATGCTCCATGGAGTGTGATTAGTCACTGTATTGTAATGAAAAAAAACACTGAACCTAGGAAACGAGATTTGGATTCCAATCCTGATTCTGCCACTATGTAAGTAGTTTTGGGCAAGTCACTTAAATTCTGTAAGTTTTCTCACCCTGTAAAGTTAGGAAGGGGAATGATCTGTAAAACATTAGCTTTAAAATTTTATGACTAATTCTAAAAAATATATGTCCACTTGCTAAATAGAATATTGTGTCTAGAATTTTTTTTTGCAATAACTACCTCAACATAAAGGCCAAGTGTTGCCTACACCAACACCCAAGCCATTAATTTGAGGTGCCATGAATAGAAGGTGTGACTCATGGGCTAATATAATTTAGGGTTTGGGGGTTTTTTTTGTTTGTTTTTGTTTTTCAGATTTGTCTTGGCTTCCATAAGTTTAGATTTATGGGGAAGGGTTATTTTGGAGACCTTAAAGAAGAGAGTAGGTAGCATGTGTAACATACGAAAGAATGAGGTACATTTTTCCTTTCTTAATATCTGAAGTCGTCATTGGTATTATATATATCCATCAGCTACTGGAGAGAATCTGGTTTTCATGCTTCTGTTTTAGCTGTTTGTAAACTGCCAGTTTTCTGCTGCATTAAAGAATGCTGATCCTTTTTGGGAATCTGAACTGCTTCTAATACAAGAAAGTGCTTTTTATATTCCCAATCTGAATGAATTAAACTGAATTAAAGAACATACTTGGAGTTTAACCTCTGATCTTAAATCACTTTGGTTTCTTTCTTTATTCAACAGTTACTTCTTGATAATTTCATTATCTCATGTTCAGCAACCATTTATTGAAAATATTCTACATGCCAGGCACTGTACTATGTAACTATGCATACATTATCTCATTTTTTATGACCTTTTCTTGGGGCCAAGAGGAATATAAAGACGTGCAGGAATCCCTTCCTTTAAGGAAGTACAACATGATGCAATTTTACATATCACCTTAAACTTTTCGTTAGCCTACATTTCCTGGCATCCTCTTCTTCTCCTCATCCTGGATGAATGTTTATATTATCTTTCTTTAAAATTTTTTTTCAATTTATTTTATTTATTTATCCCCACCCCCTCATTGTTTGCATTTGCTGTGTCTGTCTGTTGTGTGCTGGTCTTTTTTAGAAGGCATGGGGAACCGAACCTGGAACTTGCTGTGTGGGAAGGGGGTGCCTAATTGCTGGAGCCACCTCTGCTCCCTGCTTTGTTGTGTATCTCATTATGTTTTCCTCCATGTCTCTTGTTGTGTCATCTTGTTGCGTCAGCTCGCTGTCTTTATCATCTTCTTTAGGAGGCACTGGGAACCAAACCAGGGCCTAGCATGTGGTAGGAGGGAGCTCAATCACTTGAGCTACATCCACTTCCCTATTATAACTTTAAGAGAGTAGATTTCCATGAAGAGCTCCATGGGAATTGATGTTGCCACACAATCATCCTGATATCAGTAAGGAAGAACAAGTTTAAAAGGGGCGAGTTGAGCAGATACTGTTGGAAAAATAATTTTTAGGTATAGAATGGATTTCCGTATTCTTGGTGGGCTTTTAGAATTTTGGACTAGATGAGCAAAGATATCTAAACACCAGGCTGAAAGTAATGGGGTCTTCAGAGCATTCATTGGCTTAAGGTGCCCTTCTTTTAAGTAGTTACTAACTGAAAATCACCCTTAACACTGAGATCATTATCATCAAATTGCCACCCAGTAAATCTAGTTTCTTGCAAAGAAGTTAACTTGGATAACACATGGCTAAGGTTTCTGACTAATGCTGCATTAGGTAAAATAAATTAGTACTGAAAAAAAAAAAACCTAATTGCTTACGGTTCTCAAATACACCCATAAAGGTAAGCCACCCATCACAACTCACATGATTTCCTGCCTAATCCAACTGCTGGAAGATTTTTGGAGGTTTCTTCTTTAAAAGTGTACCCTGGGTAAAGAAATAAAATGTTAGTTGGAAACAAAATGGTTTTGTTTTTTGTTTTTTTAAGAGTAATGGCTTCTGTTACTTTCATCACTTTTATAAGGTCTTGGGTTTAGAAAGTTCTTCAGGTTCTTTACAGATATCTGAAGTAAATGGGCCCTGCTTGACTTTAGTCAAGATGCTAGAGCCAAGAGTGGCAAAGCCAGATAAGGAGGATCATTTGAAGAGTTCTGCTTTCCTTGTCTTAACCATGGTCTGTGTGCTACATGTTAGTAAGACCATCTTTGGCCATCCTTTCTCTGCCTTTATTTTCTTGCAGAGTGAGACATACTGCTACTTATTCTCCAAATCTGTCTCTTCTTATTCCATAGTCATTGAGTTTTAACCTGGCATATGGCCATTCAAAAACTCATTTGTATATATTTTTGAGAGAAATATCTATTCAAGTCCTTTGCCCACTTTTAAATTGGGTTGTTTGTATTTTTTTTATTGTTGAGTTGTAAGAGTTCTTTGTGTATTCTGGATACTAGACCCCTAACATATATATAATTTGCAAAAATTTTAAGTTTTGAAATCAGGAAATGTAAGTCCTCCAACTTTGTTTTTCCTTTTTGAGATTGTTTTGACTACTTGGGATCCTTGCAATTCCATAATAACTTTATAATCAATGTGTCCATTTCTATAAAACTGCATTTGGAATATTGATGGGGATTGAATTGAATCTGCAGATCAGTTTGGGGGTTCTTCCAGTCTATGAATTCAGGATGTTATTTCATCCAATCTCTTGATTAAGGTTTTCACTGTAAAGTTATTTTCTCTTTGCAATTGATAAATATCTTTTGTGATATTTTAGTTTCCTAGCTGCTAAAACAAATACCATACAATGGATTGTCTTAAATAATGTGAATTTATTGGTTTTGAGGGTAGGAGAAGTTCAAATTGGATGTTTTGAGAGTAGGAGAAGTACAAATTGGAGTTGTCAGCAAGACTATGCTTTTTCCCTGAAAACTTACGGCATTCTGGGGCTGGCTGCTGGCAGTCCTTGGTCTTTAGCCCTTCTTTCTCATGGCAGTGCAC
This sequence comes from Chaetophractus vellerosus, assembly GCA_004027955.1. Classification (NCBI taxonomy): domain Eukaryota; kingdom Metazoa; phylum Chordata; class Mammalia; order Cingulata; family Chlamyphoridae; genus Chaetophractus; species Chaetophractus vellerosus. The sequence continues at coordinate 6,195 of PVKH010031898.1, forward strand.
ATGGCAGTGTCGTCTTTCTTTTCCTGGTTCTGTTAACTTCCAGTTTCCTTTCCTTAAAAGGACTTCAGGGAGTGGATGTGGCTCAAGCGGTTGAGCACCTGCTTCCCACATGGGTGGTCTCGGGTTCGGTTTCTGGGGCCTCCTAAAAACAAAAGAACAAACAACAAGCAAACAAGCGAAAAAACCTACTCAGGGTTACCTCAGTGGCTGAGCACCAGCTTCCTACATAGAAGGTCCTGGGTTCAATCCCCGGCCCTGGTAACCCCCCAAAAAAAGACTTCAGCCAGATAGTATAAATATAAGAATGTTCTTCTTTTACAAAGTGTTAAGAATATGGTGATACACAGAAAAACTACAACTAACATAACTTACAGACAATAGTTAACAGTGATATTGTAATATTTTTACAACAATGACAAAAAGTATTCTAAGAAACAACAATGGGATGTTTAAGAAGGTGTGGGGTTTTTCCTTTTGGAGTAATGAAAATGTTTTAAAATTGAGGTGATGACAGCACAACTTTGTGATGAATATGAGAGCCACTGAGTGTACACTTTGAAGGGATTGTACAAAACATGGAATTGTATAATGCAGGGAATCCAGTGGTGGAAGATGGACTGTGGTTAACAGGGTAAACATGAGAACATTCTCTCATTAACTGTAACATATGTATATTACTAATTCAGGGTGTTAATAATTGGGTGGGTTGAGGGTGAAATACACCAAATGTAAGATATGGGCTATAGTTAGTAGTAATATTTTGACAATGCTATTTCATAGTTTGCAACAAAAATTTCACAAAAATGCAAGGTGGTGGTGGTAGGGTGATGTATAGGAGCCCTGTATGATGATATGCATGTTTGTTTAAGTTCACAACTTTTCCTGTACACTTGTTTATGTATGTTCATGTATGAATGATATACTTCAATAAAATTTTATTTTTTAAAAAAAAGGGATTCAGCTGTATTGGATTAAGGCCCACCTTCATTCAGTTTGGTTATACCTTAACTAATAACATCTTCAAAAGTACTATTTACAAATGGATTAACATCCCTAGGACCAGAGGTTGGAACCTGAATATGCCTTTTGTGGACAGGGACCTGATTTAATCCCCCAAAAGTGAGACTTTGATACTATACTAATAATCTGTTTCTCTCACTGTTTTTAGCATCCATCTGTTGAGCCTGCCTGCAACAGTTATTGCTCTGGTGTTTGCCTAGTGGCAAACACTCTCAGGTCAGTTTTTTTCTTTATGGAAAGAAGTTTAATTTTATGACTTCAAATTATAATTATAAGGCTATTTTGATTTTCCTTTTTCTTCTTGAGTTAGTTTGGTAAAGTATATATTTTTTTCAAAAAATGACTTTTTAATCCAGGTTTTCAAACTTATTGGTATTATAGTTGATGGATTCCCTTATCTTTTACATCTCTGATTTATCTATCATTATGACTCCTTTATTTTTTAAAAGGTTTATTCTGATAATATATATAACAAAATTTCCCTTATTAATCATTTTTAATGATTATTTTACTTATTTATTTATCCCTCCCCTTGCTGCTTGTGCTCGCTGTGTCCATTTGCTTTTGTGTTTTTCTGTCTGTTTGTATTCGTTTGTTGCGTCATCTTGATGCGCCAGCAGCGCACTGCAAGGGCCATCAGCTCACCGGCCCGCGTGGGCCGGCTTGCCTTCACCAGAAGGCCCCAGGAATAGAACCCAGGGGCCTCCCATATGGTAAACGGGAGCCCAACCAATTTTGCCATAGCCGCTTCCCCTTTTTAATCATTTTTAAGTATAAAATTCAGTGGTATTAGTTACATTCACAGTGTTGTGCTACCATAACCATCATCCATATGAAAACGTTTTCATCCAAACAGAAACTCCATCACCCATCACCCAGCCACTGGTAACCTCTAATCTATTTTCTGTCCCTATGAATTTGCTTATTTTAGATATTCATTACAAACAAGATTATACAGTGTTTATCTTTTTGTGTCTGACTTATTTCACTCAATGTCTTTAAGATTCATCCATGTTGTCGCATGTTTCAGAACTTCATTCATTTTTATAACTGAGTACTATTCCATTGCATGCATATACCTCATTTTCTTTATCCATTCATTTGTTGGTGGACAGTTAGGTTGCTTCCACCTTTGGACTATTGTAAATAATGCTGATATGAGCATCAATGCACAAATATCTCTGTGTCCCCGCTTTCACCTCTTTTGTATATATGCTAAGAAGTGGGGTTGCTGGGTCAGGTGATAATTCTATGTTCAACTTTGAAGAACTGCCAAACTGATTTCCATAGTGGCTACACCATTTTACAAAACCTCACCAACAATGTGTAATCGTTCCGATTCCTTTGCATCCTTGTCAACACGTTACTTGTTTTGTTTTGTTTTGTTTTGTTTTTTAGATACTAGCCTAGGCACATCCTAGTGGGTTTGAAGTGGTATCTCATTGCTTTTGGTTGTTTTCATAAACTGTTTTTAGAACAGTTTTAGTTTTACAGAAAAGTTGCAAAGATAGTACATAGAGTTCCTATACATTCCACACCCATATTAACATCTTACATTAGCATGGTGCATTTTTCACCGTCAATAAGCCAATGTGGATTTATAAGTTTTTACTAAAGTCCATATGCTAATCAAATTTCCTTAGTTTTTACCTAATATCCATTTTCTGTTCCAGAATCCCATTAAGTCTCTTCAGGCTCCTCTTGGCTGTGACTGTTTTTCAGACTTTCTGTGTGTGTGTGTTTAATAATCTTGATAGATTTGAAGAGTACTGGCCATATATTTAGTAGAATGTCCTGTAATTGGGATATTTCTGATGTTTTTCCTCATGACTGGGCCACATTTAGGAGTTTTGGGCGGAAGACCAAAGAAGTAAAGTGCCATTTTCATTGCATCATATCAAGCCTACAAACTATAACTTTGTCTCACCACTGTTGATGCTGACTTTGATCACCTGGCTGAGTACACTTTTTCCCCCTTTCTATACTGTTATTAAGGAAGTTGCTATGGACCAGTTATGCTCTGCCTCCTTGCAGTTGGAGTATCTATGTAAATTATTTGGAATTTTTCTCCACATGAGATTTGTTTCTTCTCCATTTATTTATTCAATCATTTATTTACATCAGTGTGGAATCATTACTTATTTTATACTTGGGTTAAAATCCAGTAGTACTCTATTTATGTTTTTGCTCAAATATCCCAGTTTTGGCCATTTGGGATCTCTTTTATTTGGTGCCTGTGTCCCTTTAACATACCTCCATCATCCAAACATTATTTTCTTTCAAAAAAAAATTTTTTTTTCTTAGCACTTTCTTACTTTTTGGCATTACACAATGCTCCAAGTACATCTTGTATATTTCTTGCCTCAGTCCTAGAATCAGCCATTTCGCCAAGGCACTCTGGTTCCTTTTTTATTTTCTTTTAAAAAATGGTATTAGAAACTTGAGATCTGGGTATTAGGTATACTCATTGCTACCTGAGGGTAGCTGTGGTATCATTGCCTCTAGGCCTTCTCAGCTGACACGGTAAGGAAATATATGTGTGTATGCTACCCTGTGTATATACACAACTAAATATTCTGTATTTGTAATCTGTTGTAGGCTGAATAATGGCCCCCAAAGATAGCTAGGTCCTAATCCCGGGAACCCCTGTGAATGTTACCTTTAATAGCAAAAGTAACTTTGCAAATGTGATTAGGGTAAGGATCTTGAGAGAGGGAGATTATCCTGGATTATCCAAGTGGACCCTGTAAGTATCTAGGTGTCCTTAGAAAAAGGAGGCAGAGGGAGATTTGACTACACACAGAAAAAGAAAGCAGTGTAATGATGGAAGGAGAGAGATTGGAAAATGCTGTTGGCTTTGAAGATGGAGGAAAGAAGGGGCCATCAACCAAGGAATGTGGCTCTAAAAGCTGGAAAAGGCAGGAAATCCCTTGATTTCTGCCTGGTGAATCAATTTTGAGCCTCTGACCTCCAAAACTGTAAAAGAATGAATGTGTTTTGAACTTCATAGTTTGTGATCTTTTATTATAGCAGCCATAGGAAGTTAATTAACCATCTCTATATTAGGCTAAACATGAGTTCATACTGATATCTCCAGCTCTAATGCTTTACCACATGGATGATCCTAGCCTCCCCTTGTGTATCTGCAAATCTCACCCCACAACTGGCTCCCCGTATTGACCATCATTTTCCAGAATGTCATCTAATTGGAATCATAGCATGTAGACTTTTCAGACTGGCTTCTTTCACTTAGCTATGTGTATTTAAGACTCATCCGGGGGCTGGCTATAGCCCAGTGGATAGGGCGCCAGTTCATCACATGGGAGGCCCCGGGTTTGGTTCCCGGGGGCCTCTCCGGGCAGGCAGACCGCCTTGAGAAGGGCAAGCCGCCATGGGCGGGGCAAGGCCAAGTTGCCCGCGAACGGAGCAGATCCGCCCGTGAACGGAAGCGGAGCTGCCCGTGGACAGAAGCAGACCCACCTGCGAACAGAGCAGAGCCGCCTGCGTGGTGACCTGACTCTGCACGTCGCCACAACGGGGGGAGACAGAGCAGACACAGAAGAACGCAGAGAAATGAACACATAAGAGCAAGCAGAAGGGCTATGTAACAAAAATTAATTAATTAATTAAATAAGTCTTAAAAAAAAAAAAAAGTCATCCATGGCAGACTTCCAGGAAATGGCAGACTAGGAAGACATGGGAATCTCTTCTTCAAGAAAATAGAGGACAAGCTGAAATAGCACTGAAAAAGATCTCAGCTTTAGGACACAAGGCAAAGGCTGGACATCACCCAGAAGAGAGAGGCACTAAGGAGGGAAATCTCGATGACAGAGCTGTGAGTTGAAACCTCCGGCTGCTGGCACACTCCCCAACACTAAAGACACTTTAGAATTCTTCTGCCTCTGGGCCAGTGACTACAGACAAAGGGGCCTCCAGGGATCAACCTCCCGAGGAAAGGGGACAGAGAGGGACACAGCCTAAGGCTGACTCAGCTTTTGGTTCACAAATTTGGTCTGCTGGGTCCAAGAGCCCTTCCAGGCTGGGTGGTGCTGTGCCATTGTTTGCTTTGGCTCCTGCAAGGGGCTAAAGATATACAAACCTCCCAATCTCCTTCTCTACTAACAGGGACTGATTGTTGAGGACTCAGAAGGCGGTGGAAATATTTCCTAGCCAGGAAAAGGGAGGGGGCTGCCAGGGAAGGCTGGAGAACTGTCTCAGAAAAAGTTTGAATTGCAAGGCTCTTAGCCTCCACACAGTAAGCTCTATCACATCGATCTGGTCTGTGTTGCAACAAATACACTCTGACCAGGCATTGAACTGAGAGCTGCCAAAGAGTACCATCTCCTGGCAGACCAAGGAAGTACATGCAAAAAAATTAAAAGTGGGAGAGGTTTTTCGGGCCTCTATAGCCTCCTTCCCCAAGGCCCTAGGAAGCAACTCTACAACTAATTACTGGGTCCAGTGTCCAGTTTTGAGCAACCAGCAGGACAATCCTAACAGTCCAGGTTGAGACAAAAATTAAAGAGCAGTGGTAATCCACAGCCTCCTGTCACTAAATCCCTATAAAAGAGAGACTGAGCATCTGAGTAAACTACATCCTAATCAGATGCCTAAATATCAGCAAAAAATTATGAGCCATACTAAGAAAATAGAAGACATGGCCCAAGAAAAGGAATACATCAAAGCCCCAGAAGAGATGCAGAATTTGAGAGAACTAATCGGCAAGATGCATACAAATTTCCAAAATCAAATTAATGAATTGAAAGGCAATATAGTTAAAGAGATAATTGACATCAAGAAGACATTGAGCGAACACAAGAATTTTAAATCCTGAACAGAAAAGTAGCAGAGCTTATGGGAATGAAAGAGACAATAGGTGAGATAAAATCACATTTGAGGGGCCGGCTCGATAGCCCAGTGGATAGGGCGCCGGCATACCACATGGGAGGCCCCGGGTTCGGTTCCCGGGGACCTCTCCTAGCGGGCCAGAGCCGCCGTGGGCAGGGCAAAAAGCTGCCACAGACAGGGCAAAAGCCACC
>PVKH010031899.1:0-12246 GCA_004027955.1 Chaetophractus vellerosus
AGCCCCAGGAAGAGAGGAACCCAGGAAGCCTGGACTCTTGGCAGACGTCGGCAGCCATCTTGCCCCAACATGTGGCAACAGATTTTGGTGAGGGAAGTAACTTAACCTATAAATAGCCTGGTAACTGTAAACTTCTATCCCAAATAAATATCCTTTATGAATGCCAACAGATTTCTGGTATTTTGCATCAACACCCCTTTGGCTGACTAATAACACCATCTTCTTCAACTCTTAGCCATGGAAACTGTCCATAGCATGATACCCAGGAGAACTGTGTTTAAGATAGTTGACCACTTGGTCCTTTTGGAAAAAATTGTCTTTGCTTCACTTTTTCCCTGCCTTGCTATAATCCTCTTTCAGCCTTATTTGCTAAGTGTTTCTCCTCATCCCCTACTCTAACCCTGGGGGTGGCAGGGCTACTCCTAGTCCTCTTCTGTCCTTCACCCACACTCTCCTTGGGTGATCTCATAGCTTTAATTCCATGGCTTTGTATACCATTTGTATAATGAGGATGGCCAAATTCATACTTCCATGACCTCGTCCATATAGCTTCCTTATAGATTCTGAAGCCAACTGCTATCTTATCAGCACTGCAAGCAGAACTCCAGTCTTCCACATCTCAGAAAAAGTCACCATCCATACCCTAGATGCTCAGGCCAAAAGCTTGGAAGTCATACAGATTATTCTCTTTTCATTGTACCCCACACTTCGTCAATCAACATATTCTGCCAGCTCTTCCTTCAGCTCTGTCCCAAATTTGACCACTTCTCATCCCCTCCACTGCTTGCCCTGGTCCAGCCCCACCTCTCCCCTGGATCACATCAGTGGTCTCCTCATTGATTTCCCTGTTTCCAATCATTCCCTTTAAGAATCTGAATTCTTCTCATCTGCAAGGGTGATTCATTTAAACCCTAAGTTGACATATACTTCCAGGGAAGATGGCACAGTAGGGAGCTCCAGGACTCAGTACTTCTACCAAAATAACTGTTAAACAGACAGGAGCTGTCTGAGACAAATGTTTTGAAACTCCAAAGGCCAGATGAACACTGTATAGCCTCTACCTGATAAATTATGATAAGGAACTATAAAATGCTCTCTCTGTGTGGTGGCTACCAGTGCCCATATCCCACTCTTGCAGCAAGCTGCCATGGGGTCCAGTCCCTGGCTAGCAGCTACAGGCAGTAAGAGACATAAAAATCCTCTTTCCCAAGAACAGGGATGTATAGGCTGTTAACTATAATATATAAGCTTTTGATCAGCACCACTGGGTCCTGGATCTGAGGGCAGCCATTGTTCAACCCTACCCCAGACAGAGACAGGGGCAGGTGGAGATTTAAAGACACAGTGCTTACTCAGGGATGCAGGGGAAAGTTAGCTGAAGGGGTGTGTTAGCTGGGCAGGCCAGGAAAGCTCAGCTTTGGGGAGCCATCAGGGAAGGTTTTGAAACCTTTCCTGACCTGCTTCCACAGGGCACTTTCCTGTTCTGCACCCCCTTTATGGGTCTATGGCCCTGTTTTGGCTGGGAAAGACCAAACTGGGAAAGTCCTCCCAAGGGTGACCCTCCCCAGAAATACCATATTATTCACTGTGGTGATAAAATATTTGTAGCGGCAAACTGTGAGACTGTTCTATAAACAATAATAATGATTTCTATGGCCTGATTAATAACATTATAAGTATTATTTAATTTCACTTTTGATATTTTGCTCCCACTGATTGTTTATTCAATATCTTCCATTTCAAATATTTGCCATAATTCAATACAATAGTGACAGATGGTGGTTGCATTGCTGGAAGTTTTGTCTTCTACCTCCCTGCTTTAACCCCTATCCCTCTCCAACAGCACAAAGTATTGTAAACAATGGCCAGCTCCCCACAATTAGAGCCAATCACTGACAGTAGAATTGGGCTCCTTTTATCCCTGAGAGCTGGGAAGAGGGAACAGGGTCAGGATTTTTAGCATTGCCTACAGGCATGAAACTGATCAGAAGTAAATGAACTAGATGACTACAAAGTTTTTCCAGGAATTATACAGCCAAAAACCACCAGTCTGGCCAGAATGATGGTGAATATTCAACCCCTAAAGCAACAGTGGACAGCAAAGCTTCACAGACCCCAAAGAAACATCATCTCCCATATCCACTATTTTGTGCACTGTTGGAGGGTGGAGATTAAAATGTGGAGATACATTGTGGGTCTTCTTTTTCCCCATCACACAAGAGGAATCTCATACAGAGAGATTATGAGACTTGTTGAATACCGCAGTTTGTAGGAGGTCTGCCAGATTTTGAGCACCAGTGCATTTTATTGTTTTATCATACTCTGCTCTTTAAAATAGACCCACAAGCCCTCCATGGATTTCTAGAAGAGGATTTTATCACACCCACCAGAAGGAGGATTGACTGTCTGACGAGTGAGAGAGAGTAAATCATGGCACTCACGAGTCACTCGTAGAAGCAAGGCCACTACATGGAAGCATGGGCAATGTGAGCCCCTCTTGTTACTTTCTCTCTCTCTTTCACCCTTTAATAGCTTGTGCCCAGGCACAGCAAGTCTTTGCACCAGGCCAGCTGTGATGGTCTGGAGCAATCTATCCCAGAAAAACACATTCTTAATCCTAATCCATTCCTGTGGTTATGAAGCCGCTATAAGTAGGATGTGTTGATGAGGTTACTTCAGTTAAGATGTGACCCACCTCAAGCAGGATGGTCTTAATACTGGAGTCCTTTATAAGCAGAATGAAATTCAGACAGAGAGAGAAAGCCCCAGGAAGCAAAAGCTGAAGGTCAACAGAACCCGGAAGAGAAGGGAGAGGCTGAGAGTCCAGAAGAGGCCACCATGTACATTGCCATGTGACAGAGAAGCCCAGGACCAAGGATCACTGGCAGCCAGCCCCAGAACACCAGTCTTTGGGAAGAAAGCATTGCCTTGATGATGCCTTGATTTGGACTATTTCTTAGCCTCAGAACTGTGAGCTAGTGCATTCCCGTTGTTTAAGGCAACCCATTGCATGGCGTGGGCTTGAGCAGCCCAGGAAACTAAAACACCAGCCATTCTGCCTGCAACTGAGTGAGTTTTGGAGGTCCCAAGATCTAGGTTTTGGGAGAAAAGAAGGAAGTCCCTCCTTTTTGGTTCCAACTTTATCAGTAATAAGGCTGATACTATACTTTGATTCCCATTTGTGTTTGTTCTTAATTGTTAAGATCTGGAAGGGGAAGAAGTGTGATAATTTGGTATCCTCAAGCCTCCAAGAATTACAAGTTAAATGTACAGGAGTTGAAAGTCAAATTCATAAGACAGAAGGGGTCTAGGTCAAAAGGTCCCTCCAATTCTGTCCTGTTGGATGAGTTATTGGATTCTAGAGCCATAGGAAGTAAACCTCTAGCCCACCTTCTAGGAAGGGCATCTTAGCTTTCCGGGGAAGCACCACAAGACAGAGTGAGCCATGCAGCAGTTAAAGAACATGCACCACCCTTGCTTTCTGTAAACTCACTGGGGGATATCATCCGCCCAACAAATAATGAGTGAGCTCTCATTCTGTGCCTGGCGCCATGCCCACTGCCGGGGTGGAAAGAAAGAATAATAAACACACAGTCAAGTCTTACCAAACAAAACGAGGGGCAAGCCTTGCCAAACCTCCATCAGCCTGAAGACAATGAAGGGGGTGATGATCCCACCCACATCGCAGAGGGAGCTGCAGACCATCATGCCAAGGTTCCTGATAAAATACAGAGAACAAAACAAGATGACATTTCTGTGGTTCAATTTTCCAGATGTTAACCTTGCCCTCAAGCAAACACACCACCATCAACTGTGGCTAGCTGGGGGTGTGTCATGGTGCACAGTGCCCCATAGGCAAGCTACAGGGACTGGGAGGAAATGCACGGACCAACCTACAGCAGCTATTGGGCTCAGAGGAGAAGTTGGTATGGGCCACCCCATTGCTCATGCCACTAGGGAAGGGAGCCTGCCTTTTTTAAATTATGCATTCAAATACTTAGCTCCCAAGCATGTAATTCCTGAAGAATTGTTACCAGCCTGACAAAGATGACAGTAACATACTCCCTGCCCTAAATTTTACCCCAGTCCTGCCCTGCAGCCACGACCTGTTGTCACCCATGAATAGCGCACTCCATCTATGAAGGACTGGGTCTAGTAGGACTCAACCCTAGGACCTTTTCATTCTGGAGTAACTCAACTTAGACATGGCATAATATTTTCATGTGTTCCTCTAATTGTTTGACACTATATTATTTGGTTTTTTAACCTTTACTCATAAATGATATTGGTCTTGTTTCCTTTATCTTTCTTGTTCTTTGGTACCAATATTATGCTAGCTTTAGAAGAAAATGTGGGAAGTTTTCCTCCTTTTCCTATGCTCTATAACAGTTTGAGTATCCTTGGAGTTATCTATTAGTTAAATGTCTTGTAAAATTCCCCCTGAAATTGTATTCGTTTTCTAGGGACGCCATAACAAATTGTCACAGTGGCTTAAAAAACAGAAATGGATTCTGTCACAGTTCTAGAAGCCAGAGATCTAAAATCAAGGCATCTGTCAGTAAGGCCATGTTCTCCCCAAAGGCTCTGGGGGGGGAGGGGGTGGTCCTTCCTTACGTCTTCCTGCTTCTGCTGGCTGCAGGTGTTCCTTGGGTTGTGGTTTTAATAATAGGGTGGTATATGGGAATCCTCTAATCCCTGTCTCTCCTCACACCACCTTTGCATTGGTGTGTGTCTTCTTTTCTCTTATAAGGACACTTGTCATTGGATTTAGAGCCCACCCAGGTAATGGGGGATGATTTCATCTCAAGACCCTTAACTTAATGACCTCTACAAGGACCCTTTACAAATAAGGTCACATTCTCAGGTTTCAGGAATTATGACATGGACACATAATTTTGGGGACCACTATCCACCCCACTACAGAAACCATCTTGGGTTTCCATTTCATCATCATCAAGGGCAATTTCTTATCTTATTTAATGCTTTTCTGCCATGAATTCAACTTTGTCCAACCACATTATGACTCTTGCTGTATTTTTGTTTGTACTTGCCTATTATACTTTTGCCCGTTCTTTTCTTTTCAACCTTTCTGAGAAAAAGTTGTACCTCACATATACAACATAGAGTTGGGTTTTGCTTTGTAATCAAGTCAGGGAGTCGCTTTTCTTCAATAGAGGAGCTGAGTCTCTGTATATTTATTTATATGTCAGAAAGTTTGATCTTAATTCAGTCATGAGTTTTCATGCCATGCTTTTTATGATTTCTTGTGAGTTTATTTTTCAATATGTGTTGGTTGTGTATATTTTTTTCTGAAAATTGGGAAGGTTTGCATTTTCATTCAAATGATCATCTTTATAACTTTACATATTTAATACTCTATTTCTTTAGACAGTGTTAATTGATTCTCTACTATGAGCAATTATAAAATTAGTATATTTCTACTTCCTCCTTAAATCATCCCTCTGTGCTGATTTAAGTTAATTATATCATTGATTTTAGTGTTTACTTTTATATATTAAAATATACTTGTTTTTTGCATGATCTCTCTTTAAACCTACAACTTCTCTCATAAAATGTTTTTAAAAAGGAGTTTTGCTTATAGTTTCAACATACTTATCTGAATGCAGAACTTTGACACGAATTGCAATTTACAGAACAATGTAGCAAAAAAGGTTGGACATGTCAGCTTCATTTTGTATTTTGCTACTGAATATAGATTAACAAGTTGACAATTTGTATGAACAAAAAATAACATTATTTTAATGCTATTAATTTGAGCACTGAAGATTTTTCATGTAACATGTTTGGTATACGAATTACAACATTCATTTTTTACGAAATTATCTTTTATTAAAAATGGAGATCTTTCCTTCATTCAAATATTATATATATATATATACATATATATACTTGTAATATTACTTAATTTATCAACTTTCAATAGTGCATTTTTTTTCCCAAACTGGAAAAAGTATATTGAAGAAATCAGTGTTTTACCCCACCTCCAACATTCTCTCTCCCTTCCCTTTCCAATTATTATTAGTTATAGCATTTCTTTATTGTCAGATTTATAACATTTAAATTTTATGTAGCCATAACCATATTCATTTTAATGTCAGATTCAGTGTTCACCACCGATAATTTTGATTCAGTTATTCCATTCATACCTTTGTTTACTGAAATTTTTCCCTTCAACAACTATTTTGGGAAAGGGTCATAGAAATCATATCTTTGAGATATTTTGAAAATATTGACTGCTTCTTTTATATAGCAATGGGAGTTTATTTGGATAAAATTCATTGGTTTACACTTTATTTCTTTGAGATCACTGTAAGCATTGCTTTGTCTTCATCCTATGATACTAAGCTGATTTTCTCCCCATACAGTTAACTTAAATGTTCAACCTGGCTGCCTGATGAGTCTTTCTTTATTTTTAAAGTAAAGTAACAACTAAAATATGTCTTAATGTTGTTCATTCTGGATCAAATTTTCCTGTTACACAGTATACCACCTTCAATTTGCATATTCAACAATTTTTTATTTCTTGAAATCTTCTTGAAGTTTTTTTATTTCATCAAGTTTTTTAAACATCATTTCGATTATCTTCTTTGGGACATATGTTGATTATATATATATGAAGTATATAAACTCTGAGCCTTTTACACTCTTTGTTTATTTCCATTTTATTTGCAATGCTTAGTGCTATCTTGCATTTCCCTTACCATATCTAGTCTCCTTTGCACTGCTTCTAAATTAGTTTTCATTTCTCTGATGCTTTAATATTTCTTTTTTTTTTCCCTCCTGAGCTGGCTTCAACTTCTTCCATTGTTACATATTTTCCCAAGAACTTTAATTTCTGCTTTAAACTCTTATTATAGAGATAATTGATTCATTAATATTTTGCATTTGATGGCAGTATATTAATTAAAATTTTCATCTGCTTTGTAATTATTTTTCTTTTTATTATTATTATTATTATATATCCCCCCCCTTTCTGCTTGTTCTTGCTGTGTTGATTTTTGCATTCTTCTGTGTCTGCTTGTCTCCCCCCCATTGCGACGACCCGCCAAGTCAGCTCACTGCGCGGTGGCCTTGCCTGCTCGCGGGCGGCTTGTCCTGCCCGTGGCGGCTTGCCCTGCCCGTGGTGGCTTTGCCCTGCCATGGCGGCTTGCCTTCTCAAGGTTCGGTTCCCAGGGCCTCCCACATGGTAAACCAGCACCCTACCAATTGAGCTACAGCCGGCCCCTGTAATTATTTTTCTAGTCAGTATTCTTCATTTGCCATTTGCTTTCCTGTTCCTTTCTTCCTTTTTTCCTATGAAATATTTGTATAGTCCTGTGGGAGTTACTTTTTTTTGTTTGGCTTCCATCTTTTAATTCTGTGATTTCGTCCTGTATCAGCCATTCTCAGAAGGATTGTGGGAAAGGGGAAAGGCCATGTTCTTGTCTAGTGGAAAGTCTCTTTTTAACCAGGACTGTACGTTATCTGATTCTTTAACTTCTCTTATTCCCAACAGAGGCTGACAGTGTAAAGCTACTCAGAGTAGGGTCTCTCTTCTCCACTCCACCTCAGAAAATATTGCTACTTGAACTTTTCCTGCCTGTTCCTATGACAGCCTTTTGCCTTTTCTGCTTCATCTTCAACCATACAGTGTCCAGAGAAGGAAGCCTACACCTCCAGCCCTTGCATCCATCCTGCTATTCCAAACAAGGAAACTGTTGATTATATCCTTCAGGGGATGCACCCTATTTCGGAAAACTGCTGACTTTGTCAAGATTTGCTGCCACAGGTGTCCTTTCTTGGAATTTTCTCAGACTTGTCAGACTTCACTGCATTTGGCAGCCCTTCCTCATATATTGTCTTTCAGGACTATGGATGTCTCCTGGTTTCAACAATGCCATTGGCAGTTTGTTTTCCTCATTCTTCTAATAGCTTTTATGTGATTAGCAAGAGGAGAAAACCATGCTTTTAAAAAACATTTTAGAAAATGCCTTTTAAAAAAAGAAAAGCACATGGAAGCTAGGAGAAGTAGGGAAGCCATCTCCTGATTAAAATTAAGATTTCTGTGATATTTTATTCATTCAGTTGTATGGGCATTTAGGGAATGGTTACTATAGATAGAGAACAGTTTTTTGAATTGCAGAGAAGTATGATATGTAGCTCCTGTTTTCAAGGCACTCACAATATGATAAGAAGATACAAATGGAAAGATAATTTTCAGTACAAGGCACACAGACTAATGCCAAATGAATCTTCTTGCAATATGTGCTACAGCGTGTTTGAGGGAGGAGAGCTGTATAAAGCTTCCTGGGAATGAGAGACATAGTTAAAATTATTTAAATATTAATCATTTGAATTTGGAGTGCTCACAAAGTAACAAAAATCATCAATTCTTTTTTTATTTTCACAATTTAGATTTTATTCCATTGATTAAAGATACCTGAATTTGAATGACTATCTTAACTTTTTGTTTTGTTTTGGTTATTTCTGAACCTCTAACTCCCCTTTCTAGTTATCGAGAATCCTTATCAAGCAAACTCTGCAGCAGGCTGGCTCTCTGCAAAAATGACCAAGGGCTCCACTGGTATGGGTAACTTGGTCTTTCTCCATTTAAGATCAAGGACTCAGCATTTTTGACACATTACATTTTGACTGAGTCCCCTGAGACTACCCATGGCCATGACAATGGAATTGTTTGACTTGGCTACTTTAGAGTCTGGGCTCAGAATTTCCAAACGAAGAAGGCGGCTTTCTCTTTAGTTTGCCTTCATTGACTTGTACTCATTCCAAGCAACTGTTTATAAATGGATGCATAAGGCAGGGCCTTTTAATAAAGGATCAGTTGGCAAAGAGAGGGAGTGAACCAGTCGTCCTCTTTGTGTCTCCTGGATTCCTGGGGGGCTCAGGGAGTTGTGCAAGTGGGAGTAAAAGGAGATTGGAGAGCTGGAATATATCCTACAAACCATTGGTATGATGACAAGGGGAGAAGAAACAACTTATACCAAGAAAAAAAAAGGAGCAGGGTAAGGAAACAGACCAAATCCTAACAAATGTCAAGTTAGGGAATGGCAATTTTTGAAACTTGGAATAAAGCGCTTAATTACTTATACACATAAAAGAAGCTTCATTTAAAAATAAGTGTTCTAGATACAGATGGCAAATAAATGCATGCCGCGATGCTCAATATTATGAGCCATTAGAAGAAGGTAAATTAAAGCCTCAGTAATACCACTAGCTCCCAGAATGACTTTTTAAAAATACAACTGACAATGTCAGAGGATGTGGAGTAACTGGATCTCTCATATCTGGTTGGTGGGAACACAAAAGGGTGCAGCCACTTTGGAAAACAGGTTGACAGTTTCTTATCAAGCTAAACACATTACCATATGATCCAGCAATCCCACTCCTAAATTTTTACCCAAGAGAAATGAAACTATATGTCCACATGAAGACCTGTGCATAAATGTGTATCGTGACTTTATTCATAATCACCCAAAACTGGAAACAACCCAAATGTCCATCAATTGTGAATGGATAAACAGATTGTGGTACATCCACACATTAGAACATTAGATACAATAAAAAGGAGCAGAATATCGATACATGCAACAATGTGGATGAATCCAAAACACAAAAGGCTACATGCCTAAATATTATTTCATTTACATAACATTCTGGAAAAGGTAAAACTACAGGAACAGAAATAAGATCGGTGGTTGCTGGGGAAGTGGGGAGGGCAGGGGATTGACTGCAAAGGGATGTAAAGAAACTTTTGGAGATGAAGGAAATGTTCACTGTTTTGAATGTGGTGATAATTAAATGACTATATATATTATTAAAACTCATCAAACTATATATTTTAGAATGAATGAATTTTTTACTCTATAAATTATACCTCAATAAACATGACTTTTTTTTAAAAAAAGTTTTCTAGGCCTGTTTCCTGAGAAGGAATTTGTCATAATGGGAAAAGAACAAGTACTAAAATCGGAGAGATATGGGTTCTTGCCCTGGCCCTGCCACTTTCTGGTTGGGTGATCCATGGAATGTCTCTGTACCTCTCCAAACCTCAGCTTTCTCATACATAAAATGGGGGTTATAATGTTAAACTGAATCCTAGATATGGAAATGCTTGAATATCATACTACAAATGTTAGCTTTTGTTTGAGTATGAAATTAATGCCCAAAAAGGTCAATGGAATTGCTGAATTTTATACAATTATTCAGGGCTAATAACAGGATTAAAACTCAGGTCTTCTAACTTCCTGTCCAATTCTCTTTCCTCTAGTTGACTTTTTTCTAGTACTCATTCTATTAAAAGAATATAACTTGCCTTCCTTACTTAGGCTACTCAAACGACCCCATTTTGAGCACCCATATATCATTAGCCAAACTTTGCTCTGATGCCCAATCTCACTTCTCCGAGCATGCGTTTTTCTTTTGTTTTTTTGTTCTTTTGTGTTTTGTTTTTCTGAGGTACCAGGGCTGGGGATCGAACTCCAGACCTCGTACCTGGGAAGCAGGCACTCAACCACTTCAGTTACATCCGCTCCCCTGAACATGCATTTTTCACAGTGCCACTCAATGTCCTTGGTGGCTTCCTGATTAAAGGTTTCTGGAAATTTGGGTCCTCATGAATTCTGGGTGGCACACGGCCATTTCGACGTCTACCCCGTCTTTCACGCACTCACCTGATGAACGTAGGGTACAGCTCAGCATTCACTAAACAGACCATTTCAAACACGATAGTGATCCCCATTCGGCCAATACAAGCTACCACGATTTTTAGCCAGTGTAGATCTGGAGAGGAAACACAGAAAGGACACGGAAAGTGGATGGGACTGTGCTTGCGGAGTTACGTCAAGAGGCTGACCAGGCTCGGACTCTGAGACCCGGACGGGCCTGAAAGACTGTTGTATCGAAACCTTTCGTGACTGGATAAGTAAGCTGAGTCCCAGAGAGTCTGTGGGACACGTTAATGACCCAATGGGGAAAGCTCCATTGTACAGCTTTTCAAATCTGCCCCCTGACAGCTGTGTGAACTTAGGTAAGTTTTGTCCCTTGGTTTTCTTAGCTGGAAAACGGGAATAACTATACACAGTATATCGGTTGTGGTAGGAATTAGAAATCATGTATGTCAAATATCCATCACGACTGCTCCATCAATCTTGGCTTTTTAAGTTCTGTCGTGCTATTGTTGCAAGCACAGGGCCTGGAATATGGTAGGCACTCAAAAAAATGTCATTCGTTTAGGCACAGTAGTCCTGGAAATAATATACTAGATTTCTAATCCTCAATCGGGGGTTCATTTCCCAACATATTTTAAACCCAAACATCTTTCATAATACTCAGAAAGTGTGCATTGTGGATGCAAACACTTGTTATACCCTAGCAGACGGCTAACGGGTTCTTGATTACCTCATGGTCCAGAAAGCCCCCTCCCTATTGGGGGGCGATCAAACAATAGGGGCTTAACCAGGAAGAGCATAGAGCCTTAAGAGCCATCATGATGGGAACCAGCTGTGGCTCAATTGGTAAAGCCCTGGTTTATCACATGGGAGGCCCCAGGTTCGGTTCCTGGGGCCGCCTCGAGAAGGGAAGCCACCACGGGCAGGGCAAGCCGCTGTGAGCAGGGCAAGCCATCACAGGCAGGGCAAGCAGCCACGAGCAGGGCAAGCCGCCGTGAGCAGGGCAAGCTGCTGCGAGCAGGCAAGCCACCGCGCAGTGAGCCGACTCGGCAGGATGCCACAGCAGGGGGAGACAAGCAGACACAGAAGAACACAAAAGCAAAATGAGGGGCCGGCTCGAGAGCCCAGTGGATAGGGCACCGGCATACCACATGGGAGGCCCCGGGTTCGATTCCCGGGGACCTCTCCTAGCGGGCAGACCGCCTTGAGAATGGCAAGCCGCCATGGGCGGGCCAGAGCCGCCGTGGGCAGGGCAAAAAACTGCCACAGACAGGGCAAAAGCCGCCACGGGCAGGGCAGGTAGCCCGCGAATGGAGTGCAGCCAGCCACCCGCGAACTAAAAGCCGGCCATGAATGGAAGCAGAAGCCGCCCACAAGCAGGGAAAGCCGCGCCTGCGCAGTGACCAGTCTTGGCGCGTCGCCGCAGCAGGGGGGAAGGGGAGATATGTAATAAAATAAATAAATCTTTAAAAAAAAAAAAAAAAGCAAAATGAACACAGCAAGAACAAGCAGCAAGGGGGGGGGATATATAAATAAATAATAAACTTTTTTTTTTAAA
>PVKH010031900.1:0-12251 GCA_004027955.1 Chaetophractus vellerosus
AAGGTTTAGAAGGAACTATTCTAGGGAAGGGAGGAAACTAATATTTATGGAGCACCTACTGTATTCTAGAACTACAGTCAGTGCTTTACATAAATTAATCCCCACAAAGACTGCAGAAAGGAATATGTCAGTATCCCAAGGTTCAAATGAGGAAAGTGAGGATTAGATGAATTACTGAATTGGTGTGCTTAACACTGATCATGTTTGTTTGACTCTAAAGGACATGCTTTTTATGTCATACCACGATGCCTAGATACTGTGTATATAATAATGTCATGTAGTCAACAGATACAGTTTTGTTAAATGAGGTCATTAGTGCCTGGCAAATTTTGGGCTCTCAAAAATTGTTAGCTGGGAACGGATGTAGCTCAGTGCTTGAGCACCTGCTTCCCATGTACGAGGTCCCAGGTTCAATCCCCATTACCTCCTAAAAATAAGAACAAACAAACAAAAACCCCACTCTCGTTGGGGAGCAGATGTAGCTCAGTGGTTGAGCAACTGCTTCCCATGAACGAGGTCCTGGATTCAATCCCAGGTACCTCCTAAAAAAAAAAGTTAGCTTTTTCCTATCCATTCCCCAATAAAATACTAATCTATACACCATAATTAAGAAAGTTTTAGCTATTTTGAAGACATTTCATAAATAAGAGGTTAATAAGGCTTTTGAGCAAAATCAAGCAGTGACACACACATTTTGATTTATCTGCCCTGCCAGACAAAATAGTAAATGAGGTAACCAAAAGTATATAACTGAGACAGAACTGAGGTCTTTAAGCAGGAAACTCTTAAATTCCATTATCTCCTGAAATTGATGTACTCGTGCAAATGTCCGTGACAAATACAATAAAGAATTGTCTTTGGGAAAAAAAAAAAATCTCTGGATCAGAAAATGAAATCACATAAAGCAGTGAATAATGTTGGTGCTAGGGGTCTGCCAAGTTTAGGAGCAGTTTAACTCCTGGAGGTAGCAGGAAAAAGAGTGTTCAGAATAAGGAGGAGCTACAGAAACTCAGTGGTGAAAGCCAGGCATGCTGCTGACCTAGCATACACCCAAGGACCGACCCTGCGTCTAGTCACAAAGAAGTCTCAAGTTTTCACTCCTATCATACAAACGATATTCTTTTAACCATAATGCAATTAAATGAGAACCCCAAAATTAAAAATTAACTTTTAAAAATATATGGCTTGTCCTACCAGTTATTAAACATATAACATAAAGACTGTAATTAAAACTGTGGCAATTGTACAAGGGTAGTTAGGTCAATGAAGAGAGTAGGTAATCCAGAAGTAACATAACTAAATATGGAAGTTTACGAGAAAGTTGATTGGGGGAAAGAAACTTTTACAGAAGTGATGTTGGGACTCATGGGTAGATATAAAGACAAAATTGGATCCATTCATGCTATGTTACAGGATAAAAATGAATCAGACTGAAATGAGAAAAAAATTAAGTGAAACCATACATTTAAAAAAATAAAATAAGGGTGAATCCCTCTGTCACCTGGGAGTGAGTAAATTCAAATGTCAAAAAAGACTAATAAATTGAACTACTTAATAAATTCTTAAACGGCCAGGGGCAGGGGGCGAAGCAAAGTTAAAAGATGACAAATTGGGGGAAATTAGTTTTAACATATCACAGACAAAGGTTTCCTATCCCAAATATATAGTGTCTAAATTAGAGATATTAAAGACCAGTAACCCTACAGAAGAAAAAAGGAGTTAGGACATAGTTCACGTAAGAAATGCAGCTGGTCCTTTAAAATACTAAAATTGCCCACACTCTTATAATAAGAGATAGCAAAATAAAATTACACTGTGATACCATTAGTCATTTTTAAGACTGGCCCAAAATCCACAAGTTTGACAACGTTCTTTTTGGCAAGACTAGGAGTGGGAGGGAGGCGTTGATGTTACTTGTGGGGATACTACATAGCAGAGCCCCTTTGTTTGGGGGATGGAGGATGGATTTGGCAATATCTAGCAAAATTATTTATGCCTTTAACCATTTAAAAGCTATGAAAACAAATAGAAAAAAGCTGTAGCAAGAGAAAATGTAGGAACCAAAAGAAATGTTGATAACATTGTCACCTTATTAGTGAGTAGCTCAGTAGGTTGAATTGAACATTCTGAGAGAGATTGGTCTGTAATTTTCCTTTCTTCTGATATCCTTGGTTTGGTATCAGTGTTATATGGGCATTTATATCTAAGGAGAAATCAGCATGATTTCTATAATATCTTATATCTTAAATAGTTTATTTTCTGCCTCAAAGAGTTAGCGAATAAATACCCAACTTAGAAACATTTCAGGTATTTTCAGCATATACTTTGGGCCAGCCTCTGTGCTAGGTACTGAGGATAGGGTCCCCATTCCTGTGGTTCTCAACCAGCAGAGGACACAAATTTACAAACAGAAAATCACAACAAACAAACAGAAAATCACAACGAAGTGAGGAATGTCAGCAAGTATGTGGAAAAGTCCCTAGGCAGTGTCCTATGGGGAAAAAGATTGTTATATTGATTCTTGGGAAAGGCTCAAGAGCTTAGTTTCCAAGAAGAGGTAGCATTTTACCAAGTGGCCTCTATGTTAACAGTGAAAGGCACATGATAATCCAGCACAAGGAATGTGGAGACCAATAAGTTACAAATATTTAGAATTTTTGTATCTAGGTTCTTGAAAGAGATCAGTCTGTAATTCCCCTTCTAATGTCATTGTAAGGTTTTTTTTGTTGTTACATATCCCTCCCCCCCACCTTTCTACTTGCTCTTGCTGTGCGTTCATTTTTCTTTGTTCTTCTATGTCTGCTTTTTGTCTCCCCCCGTTTTTGCGGCGACACGCCAAGTTGGCCCTCCGCGCAGGCGGCTCGCCCCGCTCTTGGGTGGCTCCATTCCGTTTCGCGGGCGGCTCAGCTCCATGTTTTGCGGGCAGCACAGCTCCGTGTTTCGTGGGATGCTCGGCTCCGTGATTCGCCGGTGACTTGCCCTGCCCCTGGCTGCTTTTTGCCCCGCCCACGGCGGCTTGCCTTTCTCAAGGCCATCTGCCAGCTCGGAGAGGTCCCCGGGAACCGAACCCGGGGCCTCCCATGTGGTGTGCCGGCGCCCTTGTAAGGTTTTGATATCAAGGTTATACTGGCTTCATAGAAGAGTTGGGAAGTGTTTCCTCCTTGGCTATTCTCTGGGAGAGTTTGCGTAAGATTGGTATTATTTCTTCCTTGAATGTTTGTGAAGCCATTCGGCCCCGGGGTTTTCTTTGGTCAGTATTTAGTAATTATTTAGTAGAAATAGTGACCCAAAATTTCAACTTAAAAAAAGTCGATTATATGTCTGAAAAGGTGATATGTCATTCTTATTAACATTTTCACATAATCCATCTGCAGCCTGAGTTTTCTACAGTCTACAGTTTGATCAGTGTTCTGTCAGTGAGTGAATTTCACTAGTATAAGGTCAGAATCCAGTCCATTTCTAACCATCAGATAAAATAATTGATTACCTGAACTGTGTGCTGGGGGTATAAGATGGTGAATAAGACAAGTCCCTGCCAATCAGATGCTTGTAGATGTATTTGATTTTTATGGGTAGGCATCAGATCATTTTAATCTACTGGCTTTATTAGGGGTATATATAAATAGTTTGTTTTAGAACACATTAAGTGTTAATTACTTTAATAGGTTTTACTGCTCAGAATACTTTGACTTGATTGCTTTTGGAGGTATATTTTTAACTAAATTTATATTTCTTTGTAGTAAGTAATGCATTCACTTAGTTCACTAAAAAAAAAACCTTTCCACTCATTTCTTCAGTTTCCCGGTCCCAGAGCCTACAGATGTTAATTGCTTCTTGGCTGTCCTTCAGTTCATAGTCACTGCATATGCAATATCTGTTTCTCTTGTCTTACGCTTGAGGTTTTGCACTTTGCTCTTTTCATGTAGTAGTATGTCTTAGAGGTTGTTCCATATCATTGCATATTAGAAGTACCTCTCCCCACCAACCTCTCCTTGCCTGCCTAGTATCTTGTAACAGCAACAACAATAAATTTATATAGCCATATCAACTGGTTTCTAGAGTGTTTCCAATCTTATATTACAAACAAATGCAAATACATTGAATGGCCCCAATTGCTTATGTTTTTCTTTTCTTTTCTTTTTTTTTTTTTTAGGAGGTACCAGGAATGTGAAGGATCAAACCTGGGACCTCGTACATGGAAGCAGGCGCTCAACCACTGAGCTACACCCACTCCTCCCAATTACTTCCTGTTTTTCAAACTCGTTTTTTAGGACAGCTCTTTTGTTTCATTTCAGCCATGAACCAGAGAATCAGTCAGAGTGCTCCAGTGAAACAGCCACCACCCCTGGCTCCCCAGAGCCCACAGGGAGGCGTCCTGGGTGGCGGCAGCTCCAACCAGCAGCAGCAGATGAGGCTTCAGCAACTGCAGATGGAGAAAGAGAGGCTGCGACTGAAGCAGCAAGAACTGCTGCGGCAGGTGAGGCCACAGGTTAGAAACCAGCCTTCCACTTTTTGGGGTTTGTTTTCTAACATGAAACTGGGCATATTTCATTTTGGCATGTATTAGTTACAGAAAAGTATTGTCTTTCTAAAACTAGAGTGATGCAGAAACACACTATCCAGCTCCTTGACTTAGTTTCTTGACTGGACTTTGGTCATGTGAGATGCAACTTCTAAACCTGTATCACAAAGAGATATTTTGGCCATAATCATTGCAGTCAAGCAAAAAAAATCAAAGGAAGCAAAGATGCATCCTCAAATGTACATGGAATTATAGATTGCTGTATTTCTGAGGATTTCACTAAGGGAGAAGCTCTGGGACATCATTTGGGGAAAATCATCTTTAACTTTAAATGAATTATTCATATAGAGGGAATATACCAATATGACATTTCACATGTCAAGTATGTTCATTATTGCTGAGTTTAAGACATTTTATTTAAAACATAATACCAACTTATTATCCTCAAGTTCAGAAGATGATGAAGTGCCTTAAAATAACCTACTTAGGGATATTTTTTGTGTATTGAGACGAGTAGGACCTAAAAGTGGAGAGCTTGAGGCCCCTTACCACAATTTCCATCTGTTTTCTTTCAGAAAGTACTGTTGGTCTTTATGCTCCATAAGAGTAGATAATTATTCATCTCAAAATCAGTTTTTCCGTTTTCTATCTAAATTCAGATATTGGGGACATGATCTTATTATTTTAAGCAGTATAGTTATGTTTTAAAATTTTTATATTAAAAATATTTTTTTACTAGATAATAAAAATGTACAATTTGTCAAAGTGTACAAAAAATAAAAGTACAGTGAAATGACATTTCTTTTTCCTTGTTTTCCTGGTTCTCTTGTCTGGAAGTAACTTTATTCTCTCTGTTTACAAACATAAAATACACGTATATATACTATTTTTTCATGCCTAAATAGTAGCATGCTAAATGTAAATATCAAATCATTATACTACACATTTCTTTTACCAGGATGTGGGCATTTAGCAAGGTACCTTTTTTTTTTTTTTTAATTGGGCTGTATTTTTCAAGTGTCACTTGAGTGTCAGTAGGAATACATGAACTTGATACTATCTTGATACTGTCTTTGAACTCTGGTTTGGAATTGAGGAACTGGTACCTGAAATTAAACTAAGCCATGGAATACCAGACACATTCACCTTTAAACTCTTTGTGCTCTGTCAGTAATGTGTCAGTGCAATTCTAGTGTGGTTGGCATCAAAAGTGAGTCCTGATAGAGGAAGTAAGAGAGTCTGTGCCAACATGTGATGTCAGGAAGCAGTCTTGAAAGAAATGCTTCTTCATCTGCCGTTAACAAGGCAGAGGAAGGAGTCACGTTAGCACAGTTGACCAGAGAAAACTGATTTTTCATTTAAATAAAACTGTGTCATCAGAACAAGGCATTACCAACCAAGAATTTAATTACCTAGCTTTAGAAGAAATAAAACAATTTAAGAATATGCTTTACACAGCCTGTTTTCATTTTTTGCTTTTCATTTTGCTGTTACTGAATACTAGGTGGTTTAAATAAATACAAGTCTCAATTTCACATATGAATGAAAACCATCAGAATCAGGAAACCTTCATAAGTAAAACAGTTCTATAATTGTGAATTTCAAAGCTTGCTGTTTTTAAGATACTTTTTAATGTCAGAAGTGGGCCATTCATCATTTTGTTCTGTGCCTTGGGGCAGCCTGTTTTGTTTTGGTGGGCAGAAATCTGCTGTGGTAAACTTTTCTTCCAAATAATTTTTCTAAATCTTGTTCTCTTACTCTGGGTGATGGGTCCTAAACAGAATACTTCATTTACTTTAAGGTAATCTCTTACTGTGTTTCTTCTTTATCACCTACTGTTTTGTGCTTTTTCTTATGTTGAAGTGATGGACCTGCTCTATTCTCCTGCCAATAGTCTATATTCTAGGGTATTTGTTGTTGTTTAGCAATCAGTATAAATTCAGCGTAGCTTAAATCTTTTGGCTTCCTATGAACTTCCATTGACAATTTCTCTCATCACTGAAACATCAAGTATATTTTTCCTGCTTCATCTACTACTCAGAAGCAAAGAATGTATCTGACCAATATCAAATCACATTTTAGTCCTGACACCCGAAGTCTTGCTGTCCCTTTCTCAATGCTGTTAAAACATCTGAGGTGTCAGCTTTTTGTGGTGACTCCATCGGCTCCTGTCTTCCTCAGTCTGCTGCTTCTTGGGCTAGCTTGGGAATTCTGAGCTCTGGCGATTTGACTGGATGCAATTTGTAAGTCAGCCTGCACAGCCAAACCATGTGGTTTAAAGTAATTTTTATCCGTCTTATTTTTCACTCTTAGGCAATGCGGAATATCAATCCCAGCACAGCAAATTCTCCAAAATGTCAGGTAGGCTCTTGTCTGATGTTTCAGCATTGAAAAAAAAATACTAAATTAGGGAAGGGAGAAACTTGTGCTCCAGGTGCCTGTCCTCAACTCAAGATTAGTCCAGAGTATAACTTTGAGCCATTTTTCTACCAAGGTATTTGTTAACATTGCTTTCCCAGAAACTCTATAGTATCTGCTCCCCTACTCCCAGAGAGCTTCTAGCACTCGATTTTAATCAGCAGAGATCTTTTTAATTCCACATTTGATATGTATTATGTCTCAGTTGTACATCCTGTCAGCCTCAAGTTATGCCTAATTTTTATTTGCCGATTTTAAAATAGTATTTTTTAATGAATTATAGGAATTTGAATAATAATAAAGGTAGCATTTTTAGTAATAACAAAAATAGCAAAGATTATTTACTTGGGTAAGTTGATTTAAGAGATTTTAACAGGCATAATGATCCCAGAAGGAAAGGAAAAATTCATTCTAGTGAACATTCCCAAGGAAAGAATATCAGAATTATTAAAAGAGAAAAGGATCTGCCTGGATAAAGTTTCAGGCCTCTTTGTTGGTTTTTATCAACATTTCCCCCTGGTGAATCCCATCCACCCCACCCCCTTCCCCAGGAAAGATGATGGCCGTTTTTCTTTCTAGCACAGGTACTCACCTTGGGAAGAATCTCATTCCTGCAGCTAAATCTATGTGTTTGGGGCCCACAAGCTTTGAAGGAATTAGGAACTAGAGGATAGTTGTATTTCTCCATGCAATGAAGAACCACCATGAGACATGAAACACTACATTTTTTGTAGCTCTGCACAGGGCTAAAGAAGTGCATTGTGTTGGAATCAGCTGAAGTGCACATGGACGGAATTCCACTCATTTGGGATCCTGTTAATTTGTCCATTGGAACACTGTCTTGATAAAGGCAGATATAGGCCTCATAGAGACCAGTTAACCTTGTGAGAGGAAATACTATTCTTTATCATAAATGCCTCCATTTAATAAAAATACAAAGTGGGGGAGTCAATCCTAAGAAGCCCTGTCCACTAAAGAAGATCACAGACATTCTCGTAAGGAGCTCACATCACAGCTGACTCTTGAGCAGCATAGCATTGGACTGTAGAAATATTTTTCTTTGCCTTTTTTCTCAAGTGTTTCTGAAAGAAGACTTATTTATGATGAATGAAATGGAAAATAATATAGGAGAAATTAATTCAAAGGAGCTTGGCATTCAAAAGCTTCCTGCCAAAAGTGGATATTGTTTTTTTCCTACTCAGATCTTACCTTAAATCTGGTCGATGAATTAAATGCTTCTAGATCTTTCTCTCATACTTGAATAGAAGTATAAATAGTTATTGTTATTAAAATTATTATCAGGAGTTCTTAGAAACTTTAAAAAAAAAACAACAATAAAACGTTAGAAAAGTTGTGGCTATAAGTAATAAAAATTCTAAAGTCTTAAAATTGCAAAGTTGGTTGCTTGGATTTCCCTAGGCCAGAGCAAGAAACCTGAGATAGTTGGGTTTGTTGTTGTTTTTCCCCTTAAATTTTTTATTTTGAAAAAATTTCAAACTGAGAGTTGCAAAAATAACACAAAACACATACAGAGAACTTCAGCACTCTCCCCTCCCATCCCAGATACCCAAACCTAACACTTCTAACATTTGCCATTATCTTTCTGTCCATCCATCTATCAATCCATCTGTCAGTTTATCTATTTTTTAAACATTTGAGAGTAGGTTGTATACATCATGTTCTTTGAACACGTAATACTTCCATGTGTATTTCCTAAAAAATAAAAAATCACCTAAAGTGTAGTTATCAAGTTTAAGAAATCTAACATTGATATAAAGTTTACAGTCTGTATTCCATTTTTTTATATGTCCAAATTATGTTCTTTTGAAAAGCCTTTTCTCTGCCATTATTAGATCTAGACAAAGACCATATGTGGTATTTAATTATCATTGTCTCTTTAGTTACTCTTTTTTTAAAATTGTGGAAACATATATACAACATAAATGTTCCCATTTCAGTCACTCATTTTTATGGATTAATCCCATTACATTGTTGTGCTAGCCTCACCACCCTCCCTTTCCAGAGCTTTCACATCAGTCCAGACATAAACCCTATACCCATCAGTTATTAACTCCCTGTATTGGTTGTTTTTTTTTTTTTAATCCACTTGCAGAAGTCAAAAACTGAAATACTAATTTATGTGAGTTTTAGTTGTCAATGTATTTACCTGCCCAGTTGTGAAATGTAAATAAATATATGAAATTATAGTATAAAGTTAAATTTGGTATAGCTCAGTTACATGGAATCTAGCAGTGTTTACATCTAGCAAGCATTTTTATTTGTTTTTCTCAAACTAGATATTTTCTAGATGACCTTAAGGTAGATGTTAAGAAAGATTTCACAAAGAAGAATCATATATTAGGTGAAGATGGCTTTAAAATGGGGTTTACCAGAAAGATCAAGGTTGAATCAGAAAGGAATGTACAATGCATAATGGAGAAGAAGGAAGAGTTTCCTGCTTTTCTAGTAGAAATCAGTGCAGCTGAGTTAACAAGCAAAGTGAAATCAATCATCATTTTATAATTATATACTTCATATGCTATAGGATATGAGAAGGTATGAAACGTCAACATGTTTACAAATTATTAGTTTCTAAAGCTGTCTTTAAGTGCTTCTGAATGTCTATATTGTTGGTTTTTATAGTCTTGGAAATTAATGCTAATATTGGGGACCTTAATGCAAACTACTAAGAGACTTGACTCTAATGATATTCAAATGCAAAATTTCTGAAAAATAAGAAAACTCTAAAGGCATTAATTTATCTTCTTTGTTATATATATAATATATTATATAAATATAAAATTATCACTTTAATTTGAAAAAAAATCCTTTTAGAGCTTAAAATTTTTATTTTCACTTTGATTATTCACTACTTTTATGCTTCAAAAGCAATTTCTAGTCTCAAAAGCTTTTTTTTTTTTAAAGATTTATTTTTTATTTATTACATATCCCCCCCCTTTCTGCTTGCTCTGCTGTGTGTCCATTCACCTGTGTTTCTATGTCTGCTTCTTGTCTCCCCCCGTCCCTGCGGCGATGCGTCGAGTCGGCCCTCCGCGGCGGCGGCTGGCTCCGTTCCAGGGTGGCTCCATTCCGTTTTCACGGGCGGCTCCGCTCCATTTTTTGCTGGCAGCAGTCCTCCATGTTTTTTTGCTGGCTGCCCGCTTCAGCTTCGCAGGCAGCAGCTCCGCTTTTCACGTGGGGGCTCCGCCCTGCCCGTGGCGGCTTTTTGCCTTGCCCACAGCCGCTCTGCCCCGCCCACGGCGGCTTGCCTTTCTCAAGGCCGCTTGGAGAGGTCCCCAGGAACTGAACCCGGGGCCTCCCACGTGGGATCCCAGCGCGCTCTTATCCACTGAGCTATCTAGCCGGGCCCTCAAAAGCTTTATAAAACTAGAAATAGCTCTGTGAGATTGGGCATTTAATGCCCAATTTTCTAGTCATTTCTCTTTCTTACACATCAGTGTTCTTTTGTAAATTGGGGAGACCTTTTGAGAGAGTGGGTTAGAAGAAATGCATTCCAGCTTCTACTTCAAGGGCTTTTGAGACTAATGCTTTGAGGATAGAGAGTCCCCTCTCAATGTAAATGTATTTGCCTTCTCTTCTGCTTGAGAGTGTGTTCCTTAATAGCCCTACCTATGAGATTCAGAGCTAAACTCTGCAACCTGGCTTACGACCTGCGATCAGTAGCTCACACTGACTCTGGGGAAGCCAGTTACTCTTCCATCAGCTGAGTGCACACTTTGCCTTGCTGCCATGAGTCTGCTTACAGTCTTTTCCCCATAGTGAATGCCTCCTTTTATCCCTTCCCTCCTACCATTTCCATTATAAGGCCTAGCTTAAAACTTATTCCCAAGGAGCCTTACCACAATTCTCAAAACTACTCAGAAATTAGAAATAAGACTGCTGTATATGTGTTTTAATTCAGCAACCAGTATAACTCATTCAAAGTTGGAAGGCCAACGGTAGGACATGGGATTATTTATTTTATTTCTGAATGAGTAATTGCTTCAGTTTTCATGGGAATTAGAGCTATAAATATTTTGTAATTAATGAATGTTTTAGGTAGTAATACATATTCATCAGGACCAGTCACTGGTTTAATGAGCATTGAAGCCTACAGCATTGATTTTGTTGAGGCTCTCATACTACATCGTTAGCCCCAGTGCTGCCGAGAGTCAGCATTCCATAGTTTTGGTCAAGTAGAGCAAAATAATACACTGTTCAGAGCTATGTGAAAATATTTACAATAATCAGCAACAACCTTTTTCCCCTGAATTTAGAAATGGTGAGGAGAATTTGGCTTGTTTTCCTCTCCAAACTGTCTTTCATGTTAGCTTGTAATCCTAATATTAAATGAACCATAGATTTATTTGGATGTTTTTCTGTGAATATTTGATATTTTCTTAATGGGGATCTGGAAAACTTTGTATAAAGGGGGAAGATTTAGCCTCACGCTGTGCTGAGTACTTTTAATAGGTTATCTCACTTGTTTTATTAATTAAAATAACTTTTTATTTGAACAGTGTCATGATAACCTTAGTACTTCACTTGAGACCATAATTATGTAATGCAAATTACAAAACCTCAGTTCCAAAGATCTGTGAAAAAGAATGTAGAATCTCCAGATTGTGCAGAAGACACCAAACAGCAATTCGTTTTGGACGGCACTTTTCAGAGTTTAGGATTATTGTGTAGTACTCTGTATACCATTTTTTTGGTGGGGGGAGGGGGTCATAAGTTGGTCTGAAGTTGAAGATAGTTTGATAAATGGCACAAAAATTGAAAAACAAAAATCATTCTAAGCATTACCCTAAATGTTTTCATGAATTCAGAGATAATGAAATATTCTGTGACTGTTTAAAACTGTGTTGGAAATGGAGTAAGACAAGGCCTATCTTGAACAATTAGAAGAAATGGCAGTATTTTCTGTTTTTAGAATTATGTTGACAAACTGTTTTAAAGATGTATATTTTTAGAGTTATTCTCCATTTCTAAATTTGTGTTTCCAGTTCCCTAAACTAACCTTCCTTGAACAAATTGATTGCAGAAAAATTGGTTGTGTGCCATATATTACTCCAAAGTGGTACACTCTTACATAGCTCAGTATTTGCTAAAGGCAGAAATGTCTTTAAGAAGGTAATCAATGTTCACTTGGTAGGCCCCTCCCCAAGTTATTAATTCATCTGCTGTGAACATAATTTGTTTCACAGGATTCAATAAGGAAGATGGAAATGGTTTTGTTGATATATTAAAGAAGTCGGCAAAAATGGGGGAAAGGAAATTGTATGTATTTATGTAGGAAAACAGGTTTTTT
>PVKH010031901.1:0-12248 GCA_004027955.1 Chaetophractus vellerosus
GGGACGGAGATCCTTGGCGCCTGCGCTCGGTTTCCCTGCCCGGCCCGGCCCCGCCACCGCGTCGGGATGGACTCGGGGCGCGCAGGTTCCAGAGGCGTTGGAACAAACTACCCAGGGCGTCCTCCCGCACCCCTTCCCCACATCCTCTCCCCCAGGCGGAGCTCAGGACTCACGGCCGGAGAGCCGCGCCACCTCCCGCCCTCCTTCCCCGGCCCGGGGCGCACGGCCTCGGGGCGCGCGGCGCGGGGCGGCACGGCACTCACAGTTTGAACTTGCACTCCAGGTCCTTGATGAGGCGGCGGCTGAACTCCGGGAACTCGGTGTAGGGGTTGAAGACCCTGCAGCGGCGGGGCCGCGCCGCGCCCTCGGTGATGTCCAGGCGCCGGCTCAGCTGCGTGCTCAGCTCGGCGTCCGCGCCGACGGCGGGCGGCCGAGGGGGCAGCTCGGGCTGGGGGCCACCCGGGCCGCCCCGCGCGGCCTCCTCGCGCCGCAGCCGGACCTGCAGCTTGCGCGCCAGCTCCTCGCTGGCCATAGCGGCAGGTCGCGGGACTCGGCGGGCGGCGCGCGCTTCTCCTGCTCGCGGCCGCTTAACTGTGCCCCGGTGGCGGCGCGCGGTTGGGAGGGACCACGGGCGGGACCACGGGCGGGACCGGGGCCGGGCGGGCGGGGTCGCGGCTGAAGGAGGCGCCTGGCTCAGGGCCTGCCCGCGGGGCCACAGGCCGCAGGTGTCCCGCCTGCGCGATCCGGGGACCCCGCCCGGCTCCACCCGCTCGGCGGCTCGGTGGGGAGCCTGACGCCTGACGCCCCCCGGGACCAGGCGTGGACCCTGGGCTCAGCTCCGACCTCCCGCCCGCACCCGGCTCCGAGGGAGCCCGGGGGCCCTGTGGGCCCCGGGGAACGGGCAGCCGCGTAAAGGTTCCCGGCCGTTCGAGCGGTTCCTTTCTCGCACCCTCCCCGGCTGGAGGCGCTCGCGGCCCGGGGCGGGCTGAGCGGAAGCGGCGCGCGCCCCCGGGGCTGGCACCCTCGCGCCCCGGCGTCTAGGGGCGACACCTACCAGTCCCTGGGCCCAGTGGGAGGCGCCCGCGGGGAGCGCGGGGCGGGGCGGCTGCTTTTCAAATAGTGAAAAGAAGTGTTCTCCAAAAACTGCTAAAAATATCACACAAGACAGCGCAGGAGAGAGAAAACGGGCGGGGGCGCAGATGTGGCGCGGGTTCGGTCCCGGTGCACAAGCAAAGTAAATGAAAAAACCCACTCAGGGGAGCCGGTGTGGCGCAGTGGTTGGGCGCCGGCCTCCCACGTATGAGGTCCCCGGTTCAACCCCCGGCCCTGGTACCTAAGAAAGAAACTACAACTCGGGGCTTTCGCAAGAGGACAAAGCAAAAAGAAGCTTGAAAATAAATAAACAAACCGGAGCGTGAAAATAAGTCGTCGTCACTGTCCCCACGGAGAGCCGGCGCCGACAGTTGCCACACCAGGCGGCCGCGGGGGAGACGCTGCCCGGGCCGCGGCCGGCTCTGGGGACTTCGTGGGGCGCTGACGTCGGGGCGCGAGTGGACGCGGGAGACCCAGCACCGGCCTTGGCCGCACGGAAGACGGTCGGGGAGGTGGAGGGAAACGCCCCATCTGGATGGGTCCGAGGAGGAAAAAAGAAATGTTATTTTTAAAAAGGTATTCGGGAAAATATGACGTGTTTTTTAAGAGTATGAAATAAAATCTTTTTAACATCTCTATTGGACAACTTGACTTACTCCTAGGAAAGCAGTCTTTTAATTTCAGGTTTTACGTGTGAAATGGCAATTCCCACCGGAGCCCTTTCACGTTGACAGGCCCTTGCAGAGCTTCACGGTGTGCTATGCTTTGTGACCTGGTGGTAGCCGCTTGGAGTTTGCTTTGTGTTCAATCCTGGAGCTGTGCTTTATGTATGTGAGGATGTAAAAATTCTTAATAGTCCCCATCAACCAAAAACTGTAGCCAGTACTAACAAAAATTTAAAATCATTTTTATCTAAATTTTACAACAGTTAAAATTATATTTAAAGAATCTCATAGCCTTTCCTTTTCTCTCATTGACAAATATAATGTTGGAAATTCTTGCATTAAAGAGAGCGAGTCTTGAATGCAATTCAATTTTTTAAGCATTCCCAAATGAGGAATAATTTTTTGCCTAATGTGCACATGTAATAAGGCAGTCACCTGGGCACCACTCAAAATGCACATCACTTGCAGGGGGCAGAGATTTGGGGGCTGTGCCTGGCAGGTGCCCCACCTGGCCTCCCTGCCACTGAGGTAGGTGAGATGGTTTGAAGCTGTATAGACTTCAGAAAAGCATGTTCTTAAGGATAATCCATTCCTGTGGGTGTGGACCCATAGTAGGATCTTTTGGTGAGTAGGATCTTAAGATGTGACCCACCTCCTTCAGGGTGGGTCTTAATCCTCTAACTGGAGTCCTTTATGAGAGAATGAAATTCAGACCCACAGAGAGAGAAAGCCAGGGAAGCAAGAAGCTGGAAGCATCGAAACCCAGAAGAGAAATTAGCAGGCACCGCCACGTGCCTTGCCGTGCAACGGAGGAGTCCAGGGTCGCTGGTAGCCAGTCTTTGGGGAGAAAGCATCAACTCAGGATCCCTTGATTTGGACATTTTCTCAGCCTCAACACTGTAAGCTGGTAAACTAATAAATCCCCGTTGTTAAAAGCCAGCCCATTTCCTGGTATCTGCATTCTGGCAGCCTAGCAAACTAGAACAGTAGGGGTGGGGATAGGAGCATCTCCTGAGATACCAGGCTGCTCCCCAGACAACACCTGGCCACGCCTAGCAAGGAAGTCTCAGCATCTCAGTGGGGATCCCTGGGCAGGGGTCCCCGACCCCACCTGGCTGAGAAAGCCCTGCCTTCCATCTCCCCTCCTCTAATGTCCAGCTCAGTGCCTGGCAAGGAACTAAAAACCTGTTTGGTGAATATTTGACCAATATCATGCAACTGCAAATATGACCTATGTTTTGTAAAATAACTTTTTAAAAAAATATGCTTTTTAATTTTTGTTTAAAGTGATACTTAGATTACATAAATGTTACATTAAAAATATAGGGGTATAAGAAAAAAATATATAGGGGGTTCCGGGGACCCCGCCCGGCTCCACCCGCTCGGCGGCTCCGTCCAAGCTTCTTGGTGCAGTCTCTCATTTAATTGAAAATATTCTAAAAGTAGAGAGTGGCAATGGTTGCACAATCCAATGAATGTAGTAAAAAACATTGAACTGTACCCTCCTGAAGGATGGATTTTATTGAATGTAGGCTATATCTCAATAAATCTGTTATTAAAAAAATAATGATAAACCCATTATATGTTAACACAACATTAGTGAGAAAGGCATTGTATTGCATTTCTGCTAATCTCTTTGATGTCTGGCTTAACAGAAGACAGCTAGAGTCTCATGTCAACCTCTGCATTGAGTTTGTTGCAATTTGTAGCTTTGGCTGAAGTCTATGAAGATAAGCCAGCCAATTACAGATAAATAGTTGGAAAAGGGAAGAGAATTTGAACAGCCTTTTCAAATCATGGTGGGTAGTCTTCTCTGATGCTATACCAGAACTCAGACATGTGGCAGTTTCTTTTTTCTTTTTTAAACAATTCAATTTTACTGATACACATTAATAAAGCATACAACCTATCCAAAGTGTACAATCAATGGTATTTGGTGTAATCACATAGTTGTGCATTCAAGGCAATCATGTTGTTGCAGAAATCCGATCCCGAAGAACTCAAGCCGCATAGGAAGGAGCAGAGGAACATAACTTTATTATGCGCAGGCCCAGAAAACAAAACAGTTATCAGTTTCTGGGCCCCTAACAACAGTTTTCGTGGGCTTATATAAGTTTCTCTTCATTGGCTAGTGGGTTGCTAAGCAAAAGAGATAAGATTCTTAAGGTGAGCCGGCAGGCAGTAAAACTACTTGCTGGCTTAGCTCAGGGTCATAAGAAAGGGAGCTATTCTTTGTTTAGGTTTGTAAATTTTAGTTCAAAGAGGCATGCTTTTTAGCTTATCTTGCTAAAGATGGCCTGGAGAAAAGCAGAGGAGGAGGAAGAGAAAGGGAGAGTGGGACTGTTTGTTTTTCTAAAGCTGTAAATTCCCGTGGGGGGGGGAGGATTGGGGCCCTGCACTTCCCTTATCAATATTAGACATTTTCATTATTCCAATAATAATAATGATAAACACAAACAAAAACAAAATTCATCACCTCTCAATCCTTTCTATGCTTCCCTGCCATACATAGCTTCTATTCTGTTTCCATCTCTCTTATTTGTTTGTATTTATATTTTGGATAGATGGAATCAAACAGTATGTAGTAGCTTGTGTCTAATTTCTTTTCCTAAGGATATTTGCTTTTTTTTTAACCCTTAATGGAAGATTATTAATATATTACTATATACTACTGTCCATAGTTTACTTTGGTTGTATTTTTGCCTGATATTAACATCTTGTAACATTAACATACTTTTGTTCAGTGTCCCATATCCATATTTCACATGAGGTTTTACTTTGCTATATAGCTCCATGTCACATTTTTTAGCTTTCCTTATGGTAATATACCTGACCTTAGACTTTCCCTTTCAACCATTGTTATACCCATATAATAGCACCACTAGTTACAAACACTATGATGTGCTTTCTACCTTTTCTATTCATCTCCATAGATTAACAAACAACCTTTTTTTTTTTTTTTTACCAATTCTGTACAGATTAACCGTCAGCTTTTCATTCTTTAACCTCATTCTATTTTCTGGTGACTTATCTTCTAGTTATTAACTCCATGAGTTTACACAATATATTTGGTTCATAGTAACGCATTCATACAGTATTTGTCCTTTTGTGTCTGGCTTGCTTCACTCAACATAATGTTCTCCAGGTTCATCCATGTTGTCTAAGTTTTACAACTTCATTTCTTCTTACAGCTGCATAATATTCCATCATGTGTGTACACCACAGTTTGTTTATCCATTCATTGGTTGATGGACACCAGTTTTTGGCAATCGTGAATAACGCCGCTATGAACATAGGTGTGCAGATGTGTTTGTGTCACTGCTCTCAGTTCTTTTGGGGTATATATCCAGTAGTGGTATTGCAGGGTCACTTGGCAAGTCTATGTTCAACTTCTTTAGGAACTGCCAAACAGTCCTTCACAGGGGCTGTACCATTCTGCATTCCCACCAACAGTGAGTAAGTGTTCCTATCTCTCCACATCCTCTCCAACACTTGTAGTTCTCTGTCTTTTCAATAGTGGCCATTCTAACAGATGTGAAATGGCACCTCATTGTAGTTTTGATTTGCATTTCCCTAATCATTAGTGATGAACATTTCTTCATGTGTTTTTTTGCCATTTGTATTTCTTCTTTGGAGAAATGTCTATTCAAGTCTTTTGCCCATTTTTTAATTGAGTCATTTGTCTTTTTATTGTTGAGTTGTAACATCTCTTTATGTATCATGGATATCAAACCCTTATCGGACATGTGATTTCAAAATATTTTCTCCTTTTTGACAAAGTCCTTTGAGGTACAAAATTGTTTAATTTTGATGAGGTCCCATTAATCTATTTTTTCTTTTGTGCATTGGGTGTAAGATGCAAGAAACCACCACCTACCACAAGGTCTTGAAGATGTTTCCCTACATTTTCTTCTAGTAGTTTTATGGTCCTGGCTTTTATATTTAGGTCTTTGATCCATTTTTTTTTTTTAAAGATTTATTTATTTTATTACATATCTCCCCTCCCCCCCGCCACGGCGACGCACCGAGACTGGTCACTGCGCAGGCGCAGCTTTCCCCGCTTGTGGGCGGCTTCTGCTTCCATTCACGGCCAGCTTTCAGTTCGCGGGTGGCTGGCTGCGCTCCATTCGTGGGTGACCTGTCCTGCCTGTGGCAGCTTTTGCCCTGTCTGTGGCAGCTTTTTGCCCTGCCCACGGCGGCTCTGGCCCGCCCATGGCGGCTTGCCATTCTCAAGGTCATCTACCCGCTAGGAGAGGTCCCCGGGAACCGAACCCAGGGCCTCCCATGTGGTATGCCGGTGCCCTATCCACTGGGCTATTGAGCCAGCCCCGTCTTTGATCCATTTTGAGTTGATTCTTGTATAGGGAATGAGATAGGGGTTCTCTTTCATTCTTTTGGTTATGGATATCCAGTTCTCCCAGCACCATTTG
The DNA here is from genome assembly GCA_004027955.1 of Chaetophractus vellerosus. NCBI lineage: Eukaryota > Metazoa > Chordata > Mammalia > Cingulata > Chlamyphoridae > Chaetophractus > Chaetophractus vellerosus. The sequence continues at coordinate 6,188 of PVKH010031901.1, forward strand.
TTGAAGAGACTGTTATGTCCCAGAAAAGTGGACTTGGTAGGCTTATCAAAAATCAATTGACTGGAACCAGCTGTGGCTCAATTGGTAGGGCTCTGGTTTACCACATGGGAGGCCCGGGTTCGGTTCCTGGGGCCTCCTTGGGAAGGCAAGCCGCCGCAGAGCGGGCAAACCGCCATGCGGTGAGCTGACTCAGTGGGATGCCGCACCAGGGGGAGACAGGCAGACACAGAAAATACAAAAAAGCAAGATGAACACAGCAAGCACAGGCAGCAAGGGGGGGGGGGATATATAAATAAATAAAAATAAAAATCTTAAAAAAAAAATCAGTTGACAGTAGAGGTGAGGGTCTATTCTGGACTTCTCAATTCCATTCCATTGATCAATGTGTCTGTCTTTATGCCAATACCATGTAGTTTTGACAAAATGGTAATTTTTCTTCTTTTTTTTCATTATTGAAGTATATCACTCATACATAAACATACATAAACAATAAGTGTATAGTAATAGTTGTGAACTTACAAAACAAACATGCATAACATCATACAGGGCTGTCATATGTCACCTACCACCAATTCCTTGCATTGCTGTTAAACATTTTTAACTAATGATTAAAGAGCATCCTCAAAATATTGCTACTAACCAAAGCATCTTACATGTGGTGTATCTTTCCCCCAACCCATCCTATTATTATTATTATTTTTATATCATCTATATGTGAACATATATAAACAATAACTGTATAGTAAAAATTGTGAACTTACAAAGCAAACATGCATAACATCATACAGGGCTCCCATACATCAACCCACCACCAACACCTTGCATTGCTTTGAAACATTTGTTACAAATTATGAAAGAATAACGTCAAAATCTTACTACTAACTATAGTCCTTATCTTACATTTGGTGTATTTTTCCTCCAACCCACCCTATTAATATTTTTTTAATATATTTTTATGACAGAAGTTGTAAACTTACAAAACAATCATGCACATGTGCAGAATTCCCTTACAACACCCCTCTATCAACACAACACCGTGGTGGAACATTTGTTACAGATCATGAGATAATATCATCAGACTATTACCACTAACCATGGTCCACAGCGTACATTTGGCACACTTTTTCCATCCTCCCCCATTATCAACACAGCACATCTTTGGCATAGATGCATGAATATTACAGTATTGCTGTTAACCACAGTCCAAGGGTCACTCCAGTTGTATTTTTCCCATGCTTCTGACAAAGTGGTAATTTCTAAAGTCCCATTCAAGTACTTACCAGACAGGAAATTTTTCCTATATAACCAAAAGGGAAAACACAAAAGGGCTGCTGCCACCAGCCCATATCCAAAGAAACGAAATTCAAATGCTTTTTACCACAAGACATCCAAAGTAAGGCCAGAACCTCAACTAAAAGGAATCCAGGGATGCTGGGAAGAGGACAGAGCTCACGGGGCTCTGGCTGGTACCACGCTCGAATCCAACAGCGGCTCCCGAGTCTGGCTGGTGCTCACACCTCAGAGCCCATTTCTGACAACTTGTAATATTAACAGAAAAATAACAAACTGAGCTGCAAGGCAACAAAGGCGTTTATTTGGGATCTTAGAATTGCCATTCAGGGAGCACAGATCGGGGAAGAAGCAACCCAAATGGTGTCCTATCTTGGCACTTCCAGATAAGGATTTTCAAAGAAAAAGACTAGAAAAGTTGTTTATGGTTGGTGAATATTTGGGGTACTCCAATTGTCCCTCAGGTTAGATAGTTTACTGGGTTCTTTGTCTTATGGTTTGTTGTGTTTCTGTTGTTGCTCTTTTGTTTTATTTTCTTTGATTTTTTTATGGCTCCAGCTTTTGAGGAACGCTGTTGCTTGAGGCTTTGCACACTGTGGCAGTTTGTAGTGTCTGGCTGAGATCTGCACGAGAGTAGCTGGAGAATGTCCTCCCCACTTCATTTTAAATCTCTTAGCCATAGTAAATCTATTTTGTCTCATTTCTTTCTACAATCCTAGTACAGTATAGTTGGATACCACAGGTGACATCAATTTTACCCACCATTGGTTTTGTGCCATCAGAGCAATTGTCAGCACTCCTTGATATTACGGAAGTGGTCTGTGGAGCACATTTTAAGAACACTCACTCTACCTTATTTCTCTGCATGGCAGCTGAGAGTCCTGTTCTCTGTGGTCCCCGCTCTCTAAACTGACGAGGGACATTCAGGCTGCATAGGGCGGAGGGTGGACTCCCATCTTAGGCGGAGTTTAAAGTTGAAAAGCCTCATTCATTCTTTCAACAAATATGAACTCAGTGCCGGGTGTTGGGGGTTTGAGATGCAGCCAAAAACAAGACAGAGCCCCTGCCATGTGTCTTGCCCTCTAGCGGGGAAAACAGACTGTCAACAAGCTAAATAAAATACATGGCCGCTTAGGTGACCAATGCTAAGAGGAAAAGGAAAGCAGGGACAGGTCGAGGATGTGTGTAGAGGGGGAAAGCATTCCTGGGGAGGTGACACTTAAGTAAAGACTTGCAGAAAATGAGGGGACCATACAGTGACCGAGAAATAAAAAGTGAGGGAGGGGGCTCAGAACCGTCGACCGGGAAATAACAAACTAGCTGCAAGGCAATCAAGGCATTGATTTGGGGTCTTAGAATTGCAATTCAGGGTACACAGATTCAGGTAGCCACCCAAATCTTGGCATTTCCAGGCACGGGTTTTTAAAGGAAAAGGTTACCTAAGGTGTTTGTGGTTGTTGGCTATTTGGGGTACTCCACTTGTCCTTCAGGCTGGTTTACTGAGTTCTTTACCTCGTGGTTGGTGTCCCGGTGTCCTTGAGGTTTTGATTGGGGCTTTGCATATTGTGGCAGTTTGTGTATCTTCCAGAATAACCACCCAACTCCATTTGAAATCTCTTAGCCATACTAACTCTATTTTGTTTTCTTTTAACAGAACTTAAATCCTTCAGAAGCTGGGGCTTGGAACCCAGGATGGTCCTGGGCATCTATCTGTTTGATAGGCAATTGTAATCCTTTCCTTAACTCTTCTCCAGTCAATGGTTCTCAAGGGCTCTTAATTTCTTCTTCCTTTTCTGCAGGAATGTCTCCTCCAGGACTAGTTTCAGGTTTTTGTGTTTGTTTGGGACTCTTAAAATGACTCACCCACCCTTTCCCAGCCTTGGCTAAATCCCTTTCGGGCTTGCCCCGTCTCCCCAACCCCCACCCCCAGTGGAAAGCCCACAGCACTATCTAAAAGGGTTTTCTCATATTTTGTTTTTGGCCCACCCAGACTATATAAACATCCCCCGCCCCACCCGCCCCCAGCAAGCTAATTGCCCCTTGCTTCCCTGGGGCCCCTTGGCTGACTCAGCTGCAGGAGAAATTCCTGGCAGAGGACCAGGGAGCAAAAGCCTGGGGAGCTCTTTGGATTCCAGGCCCCAGGCCAGACCTACCACCTCTGCCCCCCAGAGGTGCAGGCGCCACCTTTTGGCTCCAGGCATCCGTGTCTGGGGTGCAGAGCAGCTGGGACCTGGGGGGCCTAGAGGACTTGCCAGGGAGCTCCCCAGGGGCCTGATTAGCTCAGACGCAGCTTCCTTGGGTTGCCACAGCTCCCTGTCTGCTCCAAGAACAGAGACTCTGAGGGGAGGATGCTGCTAACAGAACAAGGACAACAAAAACGCACCTTCTTATTCCTCACTTGATAGGACAGCAGAGAATCATGAGCGCTTGAAAATGAATCCTACAGGGTTGCAGGGGAGAGGAGGTGACCCTCCCAACCACCTTGGGATCCCTGGGTGTGGCTGCTAGGAGATAATCCGCCCTGCCCCTTCTTCTCCCCACCCTCGGCCCTCAGGGGACGGTGCCACCTTTGGGAGCCCTTCCTCCGTCCCCACATCCCTGCTGCATTTGGCTCCACCCCTCAACGGGCTCTGGGTTCAGGCCTCTGCCCTCTTCACCACCTCGGGCCAGGCGGGTCTCCCCTGTAAGCGCAGCCAGCCAGGCCTTCTGCGCGTCCGCCCAGCCCTCGCTCCTGCATCTGAGCAAAGGGATCTGTCCAAATCGGCACAATCCACGAGAACTAGAAAGTGAGCTGCAGTTGTAGCTTTATATTTTTTAGTAGTTACATTTTCAAAAGTAAAACGTGAAATTAAATTGAAGTGGCTTTTATTTAACTCAGTATATACAAACTGTTATCATGTCAACGTGTCATCGATACGACAATGTTCATGAGACAGTTTTCACCGTTTTATTTCATGCTAAGCCTTCAGCGTCTGGTTTGCGTTTCTACTCACAGCTCCTCTCAGTTGGGTGGAGCCACATTTCCAGTGCTCAGTAGCCGATGGTTTTGGACACTGAGCTCTGAAGTGCAAATCCAGGCTCGTCTCAGTCCTCCACCCGACTGGGCCAAGCACCTCAGGCTCAATCTCAGCCCCAGGGCGTGCAGCTCCAGCCCCGTCCATCCCTATGCCCACTGGCTGCCAGAGCTGGATGTAGGGTCCTAAAATAAAGTCCAGCTGGTCCCCAGGGAGCTTTTTTAAAAAAAGATTTATTTATTTTTATTTATTTACACACACCCCCTTGCTGCTTGTGCTTGCTGTGTCCATTTGCTCTGCGTTTTTCTGTGTCTGCTTGTCTCCCTTTGTTGCATCATCAGCTCACCGCGCAGCGGGGCCGGCTTGCCTTCACCAGGAGGCCCGGAGGCCTGGCAATCAACCCCTGGGCCTGAGCCACAGCCACTTCCCCCCAGGGAGCTTTGAGGAGCAAATCTGGGGCTCTGGTCCCAGGAAGCTCAGAGGGAGAGGGTGGGGGCCACGTCAGAAGTTCAAATGTTTCCTGGTGCCCAGCGCTGGCGGATGGGAACAGAATAGACAGACACACCAAACTAGGCTAGGGAGGAATAGACAGACACACCGAACTAGGCTAGGAGGAATAGACAGACACGCCGAACTAGGCTAAGGGGGGAAAGAGGATTTATTTGCCAGTGGGAGACAGGAGATGTACAATCTCAAATCAGCCTCCCTGAACTGCAGAAATTCTAATATTTTACACCATTGGGATGCTAATGAATAATTGGGATTTTTCTAGTACTACAAAGACGTTTGGGTGTATTACAGTCCATTTAAGCCTCCTCATAGACAGGACAGGTTCCACTTCCGGGCACTAATAATAATGAATCCTTCTGCTCTTTCCCCTTAGAGAGAGTAGCAGGAGAGCCCCGTCATGGGGCAGAGAAGAGGGGAAGGGTGGGAAGGAGCAGCTCTGGGTGTCAATCTCAATGGCTGGGTAAGTGACTCAGCCTCTCTGAACTTCAGTTTCCTCATCTATAAATAGAGACAATACCACTCACGAGGCCTCTAAGATGGTTGTAAAGCACTTAGTAGGTGTTCAACAAATGTCACCAGACTGTCCACAGGTGGTGGCTGCAGTTAGGGGTTGGAGAAATGGGCTCCAGCCCCGGGAATTCTCTGTATCCTCAGGCTCTCCACTTGGCAACCACTGAGCCAGTTCTGTTTGGGGGAGCAAATAAGTAAAAAATAAAGTAAAATAAAATAAATCTTTTTTTAAAAAAGCATACTGACTGCTAGGTTCTGGAAGATATAATTGTTGTATTTGTTTCAATCAAAATTTAGAAAAGATTTTTCATGGCTTTTACAGACATTTTCCTTTACTTACTGAAATTTCGTAATTGGATTAATTACCCTCATTTTAAGGTTGTTAAAAGGTTTAAATTGGGGAATTACAGGACAAACTATGATTTTTAATTCCCTAGGCTGCATTTCCTTATTTTGTCACATCTAGCCTTTTCCCCATTCTTCCTCTCTGTCATCTGGGGAAGAGTCCACAGGGTCCCATGCCTTAGGGTCCCACCCAGGGGTGGCCAATAGACTCCGAGCCTGGACTCAAGGCAGCCTGCAGCCCTTGGCCCAAGCATATCTACATGCTAGGGTTTCTCACTGATTATTAACTTGGCACAGGCAATCAGTTAAAGAATCTTTCATCTCTGCCTGTGCTAGGCATGTCCCTTTCTAACTTTAACTCTTCTTCTAAGCGGCACACAGAGGCCTTTTCC
>PVKH010031902.1:0-12254 GCA_004027955.1 Chaetophractus vellerosus
GCCCGTGGCGGCTTTTGCCCTGTCCGTGGCAGCTTTTTGCCCTGCCCATGGCGGCTCTGGCCCGCCCATGGCGGCTTGCCATTCTCAAGGAGGTCTGCCCGCTAGGAGAGGTCCCCGGGAACCGAACCCGGGGCCTCCCATGTGGTATGCCGGCGCCCTATCCACTGGGCTATCGAGCCGGCCCCCCTACTTAAGATTTTGATTCCAGTATATCTCTCTCCTGCAGCATTGCAGGATTATTATTATTCCTTTCCATATACAAACATGCTGTTATTTTTCTTATTTTAAAATAATAATCCTTTCTTGACCCCATTTCCCCCTTAAGCCCCTGCCCAATTTCTTTGTTTTCCTTTGCGGCAAACTATACTCATGTTTGCAATGACTTTCCTTCCATTCTTTTTTTTTTAAGATTTATTTATTGGGGAACCAGCTGTGGCTCAATTAGTAGGCTCAGGTTGGGTTCCCGGGGCCTCCTCGAGCAGGCAGGCTGCCGCGAGCAGGCAGGCCGCCGCGTGGTGAGCGTGGTGAGCTGACTCGGCGGGATGCTGCAGCAGGGGGAGATAAGCAGACACAGAAGAGGGCAAAAAGCAAAATGAACACAGCAAAGAACAAGCAGCAAGGGGGGTATATAAATAAATAAATAATAAATCTTTAAAAAAAAAAGATTTATTTATTTACCCCACCCCTGCCCATTTTTTTGCACTCACTGTCTGCTCTCTGTGTGTTCTTCTGTGTCTGCTTGTCCTCTCTTTAGGCAGCACTGGGAACTGATCCTGGGACCTTCCGGAGTGGAGAGAGGCTGCTCAATCTCTTGCGCCACCTCAGCTCCCTGGTCTGCTGCATCTCTTAGTGTCTCTCTTCTGTGTCTCTTTTTGTTGTGTCATCTTGCTGCGCCAGCTCTCTGCATGGGCCACCACTCTGCGTGGACCAGCTTGCTGTGTGGGCCAGCTTGCTTTTCACCAGGAGGTCCTGGGAAAAGAACCCTGGACCTCCTATATGGTAGACGGGAGCCCAATCGCTTGAGCCATATCCGCTTCCCTCTTTCCATTCTTAAACCCACTTTAGTCAGGCTTTTTCTTTCATGACTCCAGAAAAATTACTCTTCTCAAAGTCACTAAGGATTTTCATATGCTCAGTCTAAAGGTCTGCTCCTAATCCTCTTCTCTCACTTGACCTATCAGCATTTTTTGAAAGAGTTGATCAGTCTCTGCTTCTTGAAATACTTTCTTCCCTTGTTTTCAAAGATACCACAATTCTTGGTTTTCCTCCTACCTCACTGTTCCTTTTCAGACTTCTTTACTGGTTGTTTCTTATCTCTCTATCCTCTTAACATTGAAGTGCTTCAGGACTTAGTTATTAGATATCATACTCACTCAATCATATCATTCAGTATTTAAATACTTAAGCCTGGACCTCTTCCCGGGAACTCCAGACTCTATATATCCAGTTGCCTACTCAGTCTTTCTATTTCAGTGACTAATAGAATCTCAAACTCAATTTCTGATTTCCTCCCCAAATCTACTTCACCCATAGTCTTCCATATCTCAGTTAATGGGTACACCTGCCTTTCAAAGACTGGGGCTAAAACCTTAGTGTCATCCTTGACTTTTTCTTTCACAATCCACATATAAACTATTTGAAGGTTGGCTGTACCTTCAAAATATATCTGGAATCTAAGTACTTCTCACCACCCACTGCTCTAATCCTAGTCCCGTCATGTAGCCTCTGCATCAGTTATCTATTGCCACCCACTCCAAAACTTAATGACTTAAAATAGCAATCATTTATTAGTTCATGATTCTGTAGTTGGCAGTTTGGATTGGGCTCAGCAGGGCCTTTGTTTTGCTGGTTTTGCCTGGGCTCACACATGAAGTGATGAGGACAGGTAAGTTTGGAGGCCTAGCTGGAATGCTTTGTCTTTGCTTCACATGGTCCAGTAGGCTATCCCATGCTTCTTTACGTAGTGGCCTTATGAAAGCCGGAGAGTAAGAGGAAGCTACGTGATTTCTTGAGGCCTAGACTCAGAATTCCTGTAACTTTGCTTTCCGGACTCTTGGTCAAAGCAGGTCACAAGGCCAGGCCAGATTGAAAGGGCTGGAAAAACAGACTACCTCTTTATGATTGGAACAGGAGAGTCACTTTATAAAGGGGTGTGCCTACAAGGCTTGGGAGGAATTTGGGGCCATCTTTTGCAATCTACTATAGTCTTTTACCTGGTCTCTTCTCTTCCATCTTTGCTCCCTGCAGTATTGTCAGCACAACTTGCCAGAGTGATTCTTTTAAAAATAAGTTAGATTTCTTTTCTGCCCCAAACTCTCTGATGGCTTACCATTTCCACCCAGAGTAAAAGACAGAGTAAAAGACAAGCTTTGAAGCTTGTCATGATCTGACCACTTTATTACCTCTCCAATTTCATTTCTAACTCTTCTCCCCCTCACTCACTCATTTGTCCAAATTAGTCTCTTGGCTGTTTCTCAAACATATGAGACATGCTTCTCTCCAGGGCCTTTGTACTTCTGCACCTTCTGCCTAGAGCCCTGTTCTCTAACAGCATGGCAGGGACTGTTCCTTCATGTCCTTTTGTGTGTTTGCTCACATGTCACCCCAGAGAGCCTTGCCTTGGCCATCTTCTTTAAAACTGGAACCCCCATCTCTAATACTTTCTATCCCTTTCCTCTGGTTTACTTTTGTGCATAGCACTTATCTTCTAAATGCTGTATAATTTACTATTTTGTTTGTTCTTATCTTCTCCCCACTAGGAATGTTAGCATCTTTATAAGGATGGGGGTGTTCTTCTGTTTTGTTTACTTACTGTTGTAAACCCAGTGCTTAGTACAGTATCTGGCAGAAGGTAGGCAGGTAATTATTTGTCAAATGAATTAGAAAAGTAGGCTTTTGGAAACTGAAATCTCTTTCAGGCCTAGGCATGCTTAACATGCTGAGGAAATTCATGATTTCCTCCTGCAGGTACTTTTGTTATCCACCTTTTTTTCAGAGGTCTGCTAGCCAAAGTGCTTTTTCCACTCTAGGCTCTGTAGTCTTTCCAAGAAGAGCATTTTATTTGCTAATCTACTGCATAGAATGCCTGTTCTTCAGATACTTAACAACAACTTCTTTACTTTGAATTTTAAGATGTTGGACCTTTTCCTCCAAAAAAAAAAAAAATCTTGAGAACTTGAGATAAATTATTTTAATAGTAAAAATGAAGCTATACATTCTAATTTATAGCATTATGTTATGATAAAATCAGCCTGAACCATGGGGCTATTATGATGAGCATAACATTCAAAATTAATGATTATGAACGAAAATAATTTCTTAAGTGCCTTAGCATCTATTGTCTATAGCAGCCAGAATGGTCTTTTTACAATGGCTGTCAACCATGCCATTCCCTTGCCCGAAACCCTGAGGACTTCTCATCTCACTCAGGAACATTCAAAGGCCCACAGCATCCTACAGAGAGTTGTGCTCTGGGCTTGTGCTTCACTCTTATTCTCTCACTGTCCAGCTTGTTCACTTGCACCAACACCTCTAGGTGTCCTAGGTCTTCCCTAACCTTGCCAAGCATTGTTCTACCTCACAGTCCTTACCCTTAGTGTTCTTTCTGCCTGGAATGCTCTACTTCCTTCTGGCCTGGCCCAAATGTCATCATATCAGAAAGGCCTTTACTCTGACAAGTGTCGAAAACATATAAAGCCCTTTCTAAAATTTAGCTATTGAGTAAAATTTTAGTTTTCTAGGCATTATATTATCTATGTATTTGGAAAATTAAACTCTGTAGTGCTGCTTAGGCAATTAAAAACACCCACCTTCTAGACTAAGACTAATATACTTGATTAAAATGAAGTTGGAGGATGTTGAACACACTGGAGGAACACTTACTTTACAGGGCCAGATGGATTAATCTCCTGGCAAACAATTTAGAATCAAAGGCAATTCTGTTAGCTTACTTGTTTGGAACTCTGTAGGACCATTATAGCTTCTAATAACTCAAAGGTGTGACTTTCTCATTAAATAGCTCTTAATAAGCAGTGTAATTGGATCAAGTGAGACTTTTTTTTTTTATCTTAGTGTGTGCTGTGGTGAAACTGCTTCTGTAAACACAGATAAAGGATCATGGTTTCAATTGAGTAAATAAGATCACTACTTTTTTATTGAAACAAAAAAATTGGTCTTATGTTTTTATTTGAAAAGAATTAATAATTTCTTTTTAATTTTAAAAGTAATATATGCCCACTGTAGAAAAATATAAATGTATCAAATATTAAGGAGGAATGTAATAATAACCCATAATCTTATTATATAGAAATAACTTTAACATTTTTTACGTATTCACTTTGTCTTTTTTCCCATAATCCTATGTCTTTATATATATATTAGGGATATATATTATAATATTTAACATGGTTGTATTCATGTTTGTATGCACAATTTTCTTTCAGTTTTTTTTACTCTATCATAAGCATTTCTCTTTATAAATTTGTTTTAAATTACTGATTAATATTTTATGTGCATATTCCTTGGTTTACTTTTAGATTAATCTATAATAAATAGCACCTCAATGAGTAACTTTACACAAGTATGCTTTCTTTTAAGTCTTTTGTGCTTTTACCTCACTTTTGAAATAATAAGTGAATGGAACTTAAAGGATGTAAGCCACACTTTAGGATATAGGCCAAAGTGCTTAACACTAAGATCAGATACCCAGTTAGTAATAGTCTGACTCCCCACTCTTGTAAAGTGGTTTAGTTTTTGACCTACCGCAGACTTTTGGCTTTTTGTGCTAAGCTTCTCTATGAAATTGAGTATAGTGTGTGTGTGTGTGTGTGGGGGGGTGTCTTGGGGAGACTTATGGTCTTGGATCTACCTTGTTTCTGTCCTGGGCTGATCTGACCTTTGAGGATCTTTGTATAAGTTTGAAGGTAAATCATTTGGGAGCAATTTCATGGCGTTTGAATTTGGACTGAGAGGTAGAAGTCAGCCAGTCTTTGAGGGTGGACTGAAGCTCACTGAACATTGGCTTCATTGTGAGATGCTGGCCTATGTATCTGCTGTTGATATTTATCTAGTCAATCATTTACTTTCAACGAGGTATTGCAAAGTTCCATTGAGTCTGTACATATGAAAATTATATGTACTGGTTTTAAAATTTGTGAAATTAAAGAAAACATTCTCATGAAGAGTTATGTATAACTTCAAGACTTTTTCTTCTTTTTCTCTTTTTATTTTTTAAATGGGATTCCTCAATTAGCTTTATCTGAAAGAGGTTCCAAACACTATACTCTGTCAACTGAATGTCAGCATTTCTTTTCAGGGTCCTCTTCTAATTTTTTAATATGCTGCATGGTGCTAAAGTGAACAGATTTCCTAATAAACTCATGGCCAGGAAGATTGTGAATGTTAAGTAATACCTGATTACTAAGCACCCTACAAATAAATATAGCCATGCCTAATGCTAGCTGCGTAATAGGAGATTAGTAAATGTTGCTTCCTTGGATAATTATGTGTTTAAAATGCCTTTTACCACAATGGGAAATACAAAAGGTGATGCTGCAGTTTTTTAATGGGTTGTGATACATAGCAGATTAAGAGCACAGCTATAACAAATAATAGCTGTCAACTGAAGCATTCATTTAAATTTTATGAAATATTGAAGCAACAAAGACTCATTTTCCATCTCTATTAGATACAACTGGAAACAGTGAAAGAAAGTCTTGTGAACTTTTGCATGTGTTCTTTGACTTTTTTTAAATGAAAATGTACCAAAATTATTGATAGTGTAATAAAATCTCACTAATGTGGATTCTGCTGATTTGGGATTGGTCTTAACTGAAGTTCATTTTTGTCCTACCTATGCAAAATTAATTTGCTCAGTTAAAAAAAATTGGGAAAAGGGGTGTGTCTGAAAACAACTAATTACTTTCAAATCCTATATATGTTGGGAACTGAATTCAGGTTACTGTATTAATTTGAAAATAAAGTTGTTTAAAATTATTTTTACTAATTCTGGCTTTTATAAATTTGCTTTGGTCTTTGTTTCATGAGTTTTATTTAGTGAGAAAGATACAGATTTTCCTGTATTTCTTACAGTTTTGGAAAGTTGATCTGAAAACAATGAAGAGTAAAATCCTGATTCTAACATTTTTTGAGTCTCTATTGTGTTTTAGATGCTGTGCTAAACATACTAATTCACCATATATTTTTTTTTTTTGTCTGCTTATTACATGCCAAGCCCTGCATAGATGAACAAGACACAGCTGCTTCCCTGAAGAAAGTCATGTCAGGATAGTAATGCAGGAAGCTTGGTCAGTGAGGAACCCTTCCTGCTTGAGGTAGCCCTCCAATCTCTTCACTGGTGTCTAGCAGGGGTTGCTGCTTTAAAGATGGAAGCTAGTCCCTTCAGCACATCTTGAGGACTGGTTACAATCCTCAGAGTTGGAAGAGACATTAGAAACTGTCTGATTCCAGTTCTCCACTTTATCCCCTTTATGTCATATCCTCATAATCTCTCTGCCTGGAATGTGATGTCAAGCCCCATTTTCTGAGCAGGGACAAGTAGTTCAAGCAGCTGTTCTTTTATGAGAAGAGAAAAAACATGTAGTGGCTTCCTGTTTGATCTTTCTGCTTTTGGATGGACATTTCTTCCCGAACATCTCACAGTTACTCATCCACACAGACACTTCCTTGTCTCACTGAGCGGTGTTTTGAATTGTTGCATGGTGGGGCTACCTGCCATCTAAGTGTTCATTTGCAGCAGTGTCACCATCTGTGTCTTTGTGGGAGTGTTTGAACAGTCATTTGGGTAAATAATTGATTTAATCTATTTCAGTGCATATTTACTTATTTTATAAAAATGAATAGAAAATGCAAACATGAAAGTATTGATATCAGTGACAAGAAGCATAGATTGATTACAGAATAACACTTAATTGCTGTTTTGAAAGTGGTCAGTCTATATCCTTAGATGCTCATTGAATTAAACTGAATGGCCATTGATGAAATAAAAGTAAGAAATCAAAGAACATATACAAATGTGGGAGTTGTATTGCTGGTGATGGTGCCACTAGGATGAGGGTTAAGTTTAGATCGATAATTTTTGTGTTTTGCATTCTAGGTATGGAACAGCCATATAATATATAACTTTTGCCCATTTGACTTTATTCCATGTTTTTAAGATTTCAGTATTTACAAAACTTACAGAACTGTTTGCATAGGCTTTGGGAACCTGATTTAATACTGTATATCCAAACTTGGGTGTTCATTTAAAGATTTATTTGATTCCTTGAGATATAGCAAGCTGCAATGGGAAAACAAAAACAAAAAACAAACAATGTGTTGGATTCAGACGAATAGTAATAGCTAACATTTTAAGAGTGTTTGCTATGTGCCTGGATTTGAGTGAAATGCTTTACTTGGATTATCTTAATTTTACAGAAACTTTGTGTCAACTATACTTTATGGTGGAGTGGCTAAGAATGTGAGTTTTGGAGACAGAGTGCACAGGTTCACATCCATACTTTTACATAATTAGACAATTAATTTTGACCTCTCTGTGCCTTACTTGTTTTTTAAATATGAAAATGAAGACAATAATATAACTTATGCCAGGGGGTTGTTTTACCTGCCTGACACATGGTAAACTTCTCAATAAATCTTGGCTATTAATTCCATTATATAACCTCTCTAAGTTACTTCCTCTCCAAGTCCCTGTTTTCTCATGTGGGAAATGAAGTTAATAATATCTACCCCAGAGTTACTGTGGCAATCTAATGGATTAGTTACTTAAAGTGGAGTGCTTGGCACATAGGAGCTGTTTAATCCAACATGGCATTCTAAATCCTATATATGTTTTGTATCTATTCAGTGAATGTTTACTGAATATTCACTGTATTTCAGGTGCTTGTTATATGCTGGTCAAAAAGAGTGACCAGGTCTGTGTTCTCAAGAGTTTACATACATTGTGGGGTGATTAGGGGAAGCAGAAATAAGTAAATCATTTCAGATCGTGCTAAAAGCTACGAAGGAGACAATAATGGGTCGCTGTGGGTCGTGGTTGGGGAACTGCTTGTGGATGAATGGTAGGGAAGGCTCTAGGGAAAATGTGAAGGGTGAAAGGAGTCAGCTATTTGTACAGTGAGGGCAAGAACACTGGAGGCTGAGGGACCTGGGAGTGCCAGACCTGGAAATGGAAAGAGCTTGGAGTGTTCAAGGAGCAAACTGGAGGTCAGTGTGGCTGAAGTGCCCTGATTATGAGAGAGGGTTGTGAGACCAGGATCTTTTGGCTATGACAAGGAGTTTTCATTTTATTCTAAAGTACAAGGGGAGGCTATTGAATGGTTTTGAGCAGATGAATTAGATGTCAACTATCTTTTGAATGGTGATTCCATGCATTTTCTATCCTTCGTGCTGGTGACTTGTATACAAGCTCGCAATCAGGTGCCCTACCTACTGCTAAAATTCACATTGTTCTTTTCCACCATTCACCTTCCTTGATTGTCCCAGCTCACAATTCACTTTCCTCTCTCTGAACTCTTTTAACTCTTACAATTTGCCCACACTTTGGTATTTCATTTCAGATATTCTTGTATTTTTGGTCTTTTATTTTCCTAATGAGCACTTGCTCTGTGTTTCCTGAGTCTGTCACCATGCCAGTGCATGGTATTAATGGAGGCAGGAATCACATTTTTAGAGTGTCTCCTGTGTATGAGACTTTCAGGCCCACTTCATAGTATTATTCACACAACCTTGCAGGGCAGGTGTCCTCATATTTGTCAATGAGGACACAGGCTCCTAGGTGGTAAGTAATTTCTCTAATTTTATATAGCTAGCACTGGAGCAAGGATTTGCATCCAGGTTTTTTTGTCTCCAAGCCCCATGCATTTTGTTCTCTGTGTCAAGTTGCTCTGTTATCATGATGATAGACTGTAAAATCAGATTAAAGATATTTTTTTCTTCTTTACTTTGGACAGTCTTAAGTATGACAAAATATATGTGACATTGTTTCACATTGCACCATTCATCTTATTAATTTGAACATTTTCGGGATGGTTCTTCTAACAGTATGGTGATTTCTTTGTTTTTGTGATTGTATTCATTCAGGATTGGAATATGGAGATCTCCATGTCTGTTTTGGGCTACATTGACATAGCTAACATTAGGGGAATTTACTCCTTTCCTGTAAAATTCCTCTGTTCGCTTATTCTTTAACTTTCATTAATACTAAGTATGTGAGTTAACAAAACTATACCCATTCCATTCTACATGAATATAATCATTTAGTTTTTATGAAAAATAAGAAATGAGGTTGATTGGTCAGCTTATAGCAGTCAAGAAAAATGTTTGCATTCAACTTTTAATCAGTCTACAGAATTGTTTTCAAGACAGGTTTTATTTTGGTATAAAATTTCCCTGGAGTCCAAGTGGGAAAATTGTAATGGTTATGCTTCTCCTTGAGTTTTAAAATGGTCTAAAGTTAATTGACCCTAACTGATAAAATTATACTGACCCCTTTTCAATATTAATTTTTCCATAAAGCAGTGTAAAAAATGGCTAACAAATCTTTTACTGTTTCTAAAATTTTTTAGATTGTTGCTACATGATACCCTTTAATGATGGATTGCTACATTTGTAGTGATTTGCCTTTCAGAATGTTATATCCCTTATAAAGAATGTATTAGAATCGGAATAGTTTCATATTTTGATAACTTTATTAAAATTACAAAAGCATATGTTCTTGTGGAATAATTAGAAAATAGGAACAAGCAAAATAAAAATCACCCATGATTCATTTTTTATGGACTTTTTTATATACATCTGTATCTTGGAGCCACACTACTTGGGTTTGAATTCTGGCTCTGCCACTTACTATATGACCTTGGGAAAGTTACCTAACTTTTTCATGCTTCAGTTTCTTCATCTGTAAAAGAATTATTTACCTCACAGGGTAATTGTGAGTGTTAAATGAATTAATATATTGTAAAGTGCTTAGAATATTGTCTGGCCCATCATAAGAGTAGGGTTTTAAAATTTTTTTTCTGGAAAATTTCAAACATATATAAAATAGAATAGCATAATGAACCCTGTATATCTGTCTATTAGATGTTCTTGTTTCATCTGTTATTCTTTTTTGCCAGGGTTGGGAGGCTGGGGTATTTTATAGGAAACACCAAATATCACATCACTCCACAATAAATACTTCAATTTGTACTATGTTAATATTTTATAAAAAGTAATTAATTTATTTTAAAGAATCAGTGTACAAAATTTGAGTCATTTTTGAGGGGAAGAAATACAGTTAAGACACATAACTGTATTTAGTTGAACTGATGTTCTACTAAATTTTAGTTAACTGACTATTCCTTGAAGTAAGAAGATCATGTATATGGAGATTTTGTTATTCAGATTAGATATTTATTGGCAAGTAAGATCTTTAAAAAATAATTGGGCATCAGTTTCACTGTAAATATACTGTAAATATATATTTTGTATGAAGAAAACATCTTTTTAAAAAGTTTTGTGCTGAGCAATTTGAATAATTATTATTTTGGTGGAACAAAAATATTTTTTAAAAATTGTAATGTTAAAAAAAATCTTATAAAGGAGCTAACATTGAAAACTTCTTTGAAGATTTAGATTGGACCCTAAAAACTCTGGAGATAAATAAGTCCTTTGATTTTTAAAAATAATTTTGGCATCTCCATATTCATATATTTAACATATAAACACACATGACACTTTAGCAAAAGATTATTCAAGCATAATTTGAGAAAATATTGTAATAGATCAGACATTATTCAACTTGGTAGTTTTGTTTCTTATTTTAGTGCCTGGTTCTCCTGGACAATAATTAGTTCTAACTTGGAATTTCCTGCCTTTGGTCTTATTTTAGACTCCCATTTCAAAATCTATGAGTAAGTAGCATGTGATATTAACTGAGAAGGAACTGAATTGTAAAGGCAATAATTTGCAATTTGATGTACTTTTAGTAAATTGCAACTTGTGAGATCATCAAAACTCATAGTCATCTAAACTTGCTCAGTTCTTGAATTATAGATCTTATAATTCCTGGGACATGATGCAGAAATCTGGAAAATGATAGTCATGCTTGATGTTATTGGTGATCTAGTGGAAGATCTAGTGGGCTGGAAGAAATCTTCTGAATTCTGCCACGATGATGTGCCTTTTTGGCAAGTTGCTTAACATCCTTAATATGTAGTTTCTTCATTTCTCCAATGAAAGGTGGATTGAAGGGAGATGATCTCAAGTCCATTAGATTATGGAAATTCTAGCTACTATAACAATGTAGCTACTGACCCCAAAACGCAGTGGTTCAAACAAGATTTGTTTATATCTTTCTCATGTAATATTTCAAGTTTCAGGTCAGTAGGCAGTTTTGCTTCAAGCTGTCGTTTAGGGATCAGGGTTCCTTGCATCTTGTTTCTTCAGCAGTGTTCTAGGGACATTGTCTTCCTGTGCATGATAGGATTGCTGCCAAACCTAATTGTTGGTTGGAAGAGAGAATGGAGGAAGCTGGATCCAGCTTGGAAATGGTCAGTCACTGCTGCTCAAACTCCATTGGAGAGAACATGGTCATAGCTAATCATACTTGAGGATGGGACATGTACTGAAGATCGGGCCGCACTTTTATTAATACAGAAAAAGGGAAAAATAGACGTTGGAGGATACCTAGCTGTCACTTCCACATCCTGGCAATTCCTGCTTTCTGTGATTATAATATTGACCAAGTGGTTCTTTTTAGACCACTTAGTTGCCCTTTGCTTTGGCTTGATTTTAAAATTACTGGCTACCTTAAAAGTATTTTCTATTCTCAGCTTAATTTAAAGATGCCTTAGTGGCCTTTTTAAGAATACAATGATTGAAAATTACTATTTTCTTGCATTTATACTTTAGTGTTAAAGATTTTCCATTGAGATTTCCCCATGATCTTTCCATTTTTATAAATTCCTATAGTTAGGAATTTTTTTGTCCTGTTACTTTGGGAGTACAGATAGAAGTTGGATTTTGAAGCTTTTGAAGCAAGAGCCGAGGCTAAGCTTGAGTTTCTAGGAGGTGTTGGGATTTAATACAGGGTGATGAAATAGAACCCAGCTGCCATATCCTAGAGAGGGTGTGTAGAAATACTTAGGTACTGGGCTATAGTAGATGAGAAGCCTAAGCTGACAGAAAAAGGAAAATATAAATATTGGGTAGCAGAGAAATGGGGATGGTTGAAAATTATAGGAAGACTTATTTTA
>PVKH010031903.1:0-12252 GCA_004027955.1 Chaetophractus vellerosus
GCTAGGAGAGGTCCCCGGGAATCGAACCTGGGGCCTCCCATGTGGTATGCCGGCACCCTATCCACTGGGCTATCGAGCCCCCTCTTGGGGGTATGGTTTAAAAGGTATAAAGCTTTCTTCAAACACAGATGAAAATTCTTTCCCATTTCCCAATCAGTCACTTAAAGGTATACAATTATCTCTAAAATTTAAAATTAAAAAACTTATCATAACTTAGAATAATTTATTTTTGTGATATTGCAAATTTATGCAAGCTTATGCAAATCAATGAAAACTCATATCAAATATGATAAAATATAAAATATATAAAAATCAGTTTTTACATAACTTATATAATAGCTATTATGCTAAGGACTTTAAATATTTTTATAAATATCACCTCAGCATTGAAACCATTATCTGCATTTATATATGAGAACAAAAGGGTCTGAAGTTCTTCAATCATTTCCCCATATTAAGTAAGTTACATATAAGGATGAGATATAAATGGTTCTTTTTACCACAATTCCTTGTTTTGATTTGCAATGAAGAAAACATAGTCATTAAGAGTCACTAAGTCATAAAAACTTACTTAAACATTATATTTTTAAAATGTAGAGGTAAGGAAGCAAAAATAATGATGGTACATATCTCTGACTTAACACCTAGAACACTGTTGATTACTTGATCAAAATTGGAATATAACTTGAGACTTTTTCCAAAAATCATTTAAATATGCTCATTTAAGTTAAATAGACATAAATATAAATTTTATATTACTGTTTTGAGAAATATTTACATAAATTAAAATGTGACTATTCTTTTTAGTGGCCTTTTACCAGATAAACATTTAGGTAACTGTTCAGTGGAACATTCCTGGCATGACTATTCACCTGCTCCTTACAAAAATTTAGCTCTGTACAACATATATAGGAAAATCCTTTAAAACCTTCAACATGCTTTCTCCTCTTTCTCTGCTTTTCTCTCTCATTTATGTTGTGTGTGACATTGAAATGATGGATACAGGCCATTATACTTTTGTTCATCAATTGTAACAAATAGCCACACTAATGTAAGATGTTGTTAATGTGGGAAAGTGTGGGAGTGGCAGGGTGTGGGGAATATGGGAATCTTAATAATTTTTTATCTTTATTTTTTAAATACTTTATATTACATAAATGTTACATAAAAATACAGGAGATTCCCATATACCACACTGCCTACCCCTCCCCCACTTTCCCACATTAACATCCTTCATTAGTGTGGTACATTTGTTACAATTGACGAACACATATTGGAGCATTGCCACTAAGCGTGGATTATAGTTTGCACTGTTCTGCACAATGTTGTAAGTTATAACAAAATACATAATGGGCAGTATCCATCATTGCAACTTCATTCAGGAGAATTAAAGTGTACCCAAAATTCCCCCATATTACACCGTTTTTTCCCTCTCTTTCCCCTCAGAACCTCCAGTGGCCACTGCCTCCATATCAATGATAAAATTTCCTAGACTAACAATAAGTCTATGGTAGAATAACAGTAAGTCTACTCTAGTCTATCATTCATTCCCCAATCTTGAGGATTCTGGGATGGTGATGCCCACTCCACCTCTAATTGAGAGGGGAATTAGATCCCATGGGGCAGATGGATGGGACTATCTTGCTTGCAGTAGCAGCCTCTCTTTTTAATTTATGTAACATTTATGTAATCTAAACCTTCCTTAAAAATAATAATAAAGAAAAATAGAAAATGCAAAAATCACTAGAAAAAATGATTTTAAGATGTATCACAATAACACCTACCTCAAGAATTTAATATTTATAAAATATTTTAAATAGAAGATATCTGGAAATATCACAAATGACCCTTAAGATGCATTCCTTTGGTTGCAGTATCAAGAGGAGTGTGCTAAGGCTTTATATTTTGTTCCAATTTTTACTCTTTGAATTTTCTGTCTATAAGAACTTTTTACCATAAATATGCATTTGAATAATTTAGGAATAAAAAATACATAGAAATGATAACTTCACCAAAATATTGATGTACTGAATAATTAAAATGTCTGTTGTTTCCCTCATAGTTCACAGTCTTGTTTCCATGCTTCCTGTTTTTGAGTCAAAATTAATTACTTGTAATATATTGAACATCTGCTAAATGTCAGAAGGCAGGAGAGGTGTCATTTTCAGATTGGCCTAATGCTTGCAAAACTGGTAAATTTCTCACTTTTGATCTCTTTTAATAACCTGTATTTCAGGACCCTTTAATTTGTGGTACTAAGTAGATTATGTTCATGTTGTTGTTTCAGGCAAACATAAATAGTGTTTATTAACAATTTATTGATAGCATTGTATCATAAACTTGATTAATAATTGTGACATCAGTATGCCTCTATAGCTCTAACTTAGTTATGTCAGTTTTGTGATGAAAATTTAAAGTCATAAAAATATTTAATCAACCTT
The DNA here is from genome assembly GCA_004027955.1 of Chaetophractus vellerosus. Lineage (NCBI taxonomy): Eukaryota > Metazoa > Chordata > Mammalia > Cingulata > Chlamyphoridae > Chaetophractus > Chaetophractus vellerosus. The sequence goes on from PVKH010031903.1 coordinate 2,442, forward strand.
TTCATCACTAAAATTTATATGAGACTATATGGATATATATTATAGGAATGCAACAGACTCTCAAAGTCTGAACAAAAAATGAAAAGCATCTACTATTTATCACTCATTAATCAATTTTAGGTTTCTAGCTTGAATTTCCATGTGACAGCATATCAGAATTGAATCTTGTTGGCCTTTAAGGGAAGATAATGTTTTGGATTTGGTCTCTGCCATTTACTTGCTATGTACCTATGGAAAGCCTCTCAAACAACTCTGAACTTCAGTTTCCGTTTCTATAACATTTTTTAAAAATAGAAGCTTTGTGTATTTAACCTTTCAGAAAGAATTTCTGAAATTTGTATCTAAGTGAAGAAAATAATTAAATAATAATTACAAATCACTGATAAAAGGACTTAGCATGTGATCCCTTCAGCATTTAGTTACCTTGTGTGATCAATCCATAGAACCACTCTTTTTAAGAAGAGAAGAATGTCAAAAGAAACCCAGTGCTTTTCTTTGCTATTTCAGATTTCTGTTAAAAGGAAAGAGAGAATATAAAATATTTTGTACTGGTTTGACTAAAGATTGTAAAACTGCAATCATTTTGTTATGAGCAGACTGGGTTTAGCAAGGTGAACCTTGCACAGGAAATATCTTGTGATAACTAGAATGTTGCACCGATGTTTTGATCCTTCAAAATACAAAAGCAAATTATAAATTGACTTTTCTGCATAGACTTGAAGGACACATTGTTCTTGCTGAAGAAGTGGAAGAAATATTAAATTCATTAACATATATATGTATATATTATTTTACATATTCATGCAAACTTCCAACTAATTATTTATAATTAACTAAATGTTTCAAAATATTTTAGGATAATTATATGCACACAATAGTTAGGAAGCTTAAGGAATCAATGAAGATCAAGTGCTTACATGCTCTTTCATTTTATGGTAAGGCAAAGGAGTAGAATTATAAGAGAAATATAATGGGTTGTGTATGATTTAATTTTTATGAAACTATTTCACTTGTTCATGTCTGTACCATGGGAACATACAATATGGGGCTAGCAAAAAGAAGGTAATAGGCAAACATTTCCTGAAAGTATAAATTAAATAGCAATCACATAAATAAATCACTATTTCAATATTTTAGGTAAAACACAATCCACCATATTTAAATTTGATTAAATATCAATTTAAAATACCATTTTACATACTGAAACTGTGGACAACTTGCATAGCCACTCCTGCCCCTGCTTGTTTTGCAGGCATCAACTAGTTCTGATGCTACTATTACATCACTCTGCACTTCCATGAACAGTTACAAATTCTGAAAAAATGTGCTGGGACTGAAATTTTTTAAGGCAATGAGTAAAAATGAATATGTTGTTTTTGTATGAGTATGTAATCTTATTTTAACTCTTTTACAGCCTCATAAAGGGATTTGTGCAAGAAAAACTGGAAGTCACATATGGAATGATGTAGGAGGAGGGAAAAAAGAAATAAAAAAAGACAAGTTAATATTGTGATTTCTGATGTAGAATAGGCAATCCACAGCTTGTAGAAAGATTCCAAAGATGATTCATATGAAGACAAAACGATGGGCATATTTAGTTGAGATGACTGAGATTCTGATAGAAATTGGTCTATTTAATGAGTTTCTGTATTCAGTCTTATTTACCAATGAGTGAATGACAATGGCATTAGTGAAAAACCCCAGGACACAAAATTAGCATCAATAAGAACCAGTGCCCAGAGGTTATTTCAATAAAATAATTGGCTCTGGAATGAGACTGAAGAGAACCCAAAGCATCTAGGCACAGACATAAGTTTGTATATTAAGGAAGATTAATATATCTGAACATGTGAAAGCATTGGTGAGAATAATATGAAAATGAGGTAAACAAGAATTAAATCATAGTTCATCAATATTATGAGGACTTCTAAGGTGAAATTATTGTGTATCTTTGAGAACAAGACACAGAGAAAGTGAGTTCCAGAATCTGGCCTCTCCCCAAACCTGGACAGATATTCTGGCTGATCCTTAGCATTTCCTTTTGAGAAATGCAATTATATTCACTTGTCAGATCAAACCCCAGGATATCTAATTGATTAAATGACAAAACAGCTCTTCTGAAATTGTCCAAGATCATATATAAATAATTGAATATTATTTATCAGTCCATTGCCAAAGGCCAACGTGGCAGCCTGTGAAGGATGTGATCAGCAAATTTCTCTTCAATTAAATACAGAATTATAATAGAACTTGGTCATTCCATTCCCAGGTTTACCCAGGAAAAATGAAAAGCAAATGTTCACACATATACTTGTAAAATAATAGTATAACAGCTTTTCTTATATTTTCTAAACTGGGGGAAAAACCCACAAATATGCAACAGTGAGTAAAGGAATAAAAATATTTTAGTATATTCATGCTATATAATGCAACTCAAAAATAAAAGTGGATGATATAATCATATGGTAATATGAATGTATTTTACAGTAGTTACACAAGAGTAAAATATGACATTCAAAAAGAAGTGAATCAATTTATATAAAATTCTAGAAAATGCAAACTAAGCTATGGTAGCAGAAAGCCAAAGTGTGGTCATCTTTCAACAATGTCCTAAGTTGTGGGTGAGCGACAGAATAATTACAAAGATATAGGATGATCCTCCTCCACCACTGCTGTGACCCTTCTGAGATCCAAAACCTCTCAAAAATGAATAAAAAAACTAACCAAATAAAATTAATAAGAAAATGAAATAATTTAAAAATAACCAATAAAATACAAAAAAATAAAACAAATTTAAATAATAAAAATTTAGACATTGTGTCTAAAATTACTACACACACTGGGGCAAGGTGTCAGTGATGTGGGGACCATGGGAAGGGGTTCACCTGGGGCATGCCTCTAACATATATGAATATGTTTAAGTGTCCATGGGACATTGTCTCAGTGTGTGAAGATTCCACACAATAAATAACCAAAAGAATGTTGAATTTCCATCCTGGGGAGCTCTGCTACATTCTCTAGTAGGACAGCAAGAATCCTCCTAGTGCAAGGGCAATGTCTAGTGAAGGAAGACAGACCATTATGCCAGGCACTTGACATTAATGATTTTACTTATGAACCTTTTCTTGTGAAATTGAAACAGACTGGTATTATATACTGCCTAAGAGTTACCTCCTGAAAGCTTCCTTGTTGCTCAAATGTGGCTTCTTTATAATGAGAGAGAGCATATGAACACACTACCTTCCCCCCAGCTTCCCTGGCACTGAGGGATTACTAACAAGCACCAACTAGCAATGCATCTGGAAAAAGACCATGACAAAAAGGGGAAAAGGATAAAGACAAATGAATTTTTATTGCTAAAAGATTTCAAAGTGAGTTGGAAGGTCATTCCAGAGGTTACACTTATGCAAGTCTTAGTAGGATCTCATTGACTGCCATAAGTAGTGGGGCTCCTTAGGGCTCTAGAGATAACCAGACACTATAAGCACAGCTGTGACTTCAGGAATTCAGCACCCTGTCAGTGGGCCTTACTTTGGATTTCATGTTCCCCAGTGTAACAGAGTTAGACTCATTTGTAGGTTCTCTACACATGGCTCTTCTGTCCCTTTTATTTGAACCCATAATTAGCACTATGCTTGATAAATATATGCCAAGAGACTTAAATCTTTGGGCCATCCATGTGCTAGTTGAGCCCTGAATTTTAGCAGAGTTGCAAAACCTACTCTCCAATTCATTGGACTCACCCAGGACAACTAACAAGGAGAGGACGATGGACAACACCTATCCCAAGGAACAAAGAGTGTCAGCAATGGCAAACAAGATAGCTCCATCCATCTGTCCCATTGGATCTGAGCCAGCTCTCAATTAGAAGCAGAATGGGCATCACCATCCCCAAATCCTCAAGATTGGGGAATGAACAATGGACTAAAGTGGACTTACTATTATTCTACTATAGACTTCTTATAATTCCAGTAATGGAAGAACTCATATTGATTTAAAGGCAGTGGCCATCAGAAGTTCTGAGGGATGGTAGAGGAAAGAATATGTGTAATATGGGGGCATTTTCAGGACATTGGATTTGTCCTACATGCCCTTGCAGTGACAGATACAGGCCATTGTATGTTTAGTCATAACTTACAAAATTTTGTGGGACAACATGTAAACTATAATGTAAACTGTAGTCCATGGTTACAGTGCTTCAATATGAGTTTATCAATTTTAACAATTGTATCACACTAATGAAGGCTGCTGTTAATGTGGGAAAGTGTGAGAGGGGGAGGTAGTGGGTTATATTGGAATCCCTTATATCATTTATGTAATATTTATGTAATCCATTTTTTAATAAAAATAGGTTATATAAAAAAGAGATAGGATGACACATTTTAGGAAATAAATTATGCTTTCATTATCTTGAGTGTCAGCATGAATGCACATGTATACAATGTCAGAACTTATCAAAATGTATACTTCAAATACATACTATAGTATGCCCATTGCAATTGTTTTAAGTAGCCAAATAAAACTACATATTACATTCAAATAGGTATAATAACACATTGTATTGCTGTAAAGTGGGTGACTCAGCAAAGGGTACCGCAATTTAAGAAAGACAAGGGCCAGCTCGATAGCCCAGTGGATAGGGCACTGGCATACCACATGGGAGGCCCTGGGTTCAGTTCCTGGGGACCTCTCCTAGCAGGCAGACCACCTTGAGAATGGCAAGCTACCATGGGCGGACCAGAGCCACCGTGGGCAGGGCAAAAATCTGCCACGGACAGGGCAAAAGCTGCCATGGGCAGGGCAGGTCGCCCACAAATGGAGTGCAGCCAGCCACCCACGAACTGAAGCAAGAGCTGGCCATGAATAGAAGCAGAAGCCGCCCACAAGTGGGGAAAGCCGCGCCTGCGCAGTGACCAAGTCTTGGCGCATCACCACAATGGGGGGGGGGAAGGGGAGATATGTAATAAAATAAATAAATCTTAAAAAAAAAAAGAAAGACAAGACTAAGAGTTTAAGAGAAAGCTGGGGTCAGGGGGTTAGCAGAATGTATCTGCCAAGCTAACCCCAAAGCACAGACAGCCCAGTGCTTTTATTAGCAGAGCAAGGTTTCAGTTACATGCAGAGAAGCAGGGCTAGTGACTAATTACTCTCAGATATCAACCTGGAGTTTATTGCAGGCAAAGTTCACACCTGTTGTCTATCTTATCCTTGAGTCTTGGCACCAGCAAGAGTTCAAACAGTGCTCTCAAGGTTTTCCTTTTGAGCAAGTGTCTGGCATTCCAGACACTCTGTGTTCTCAAGCCAGAATTCCACATCTCAAGGATTCTATTCCACATTTTCCCCTTTTCTTTTTGTTCAATTAGTAATGACTAATGTGCTCAAAATATCCAACTGTTTCTTTATTTCTTTTCCAATACACCTTCTGCAGAAGTAGTGGAAACCAAAGCCACCATGGCTAAGAACAAAGCAGTTCCACTCATAGGAGTATTGGTATTATATAAAATTTTTTCAGCTTCTTGTGTTAGCTTTTTAAGCTGTCCCCAGGTGGGGATTGAAGCTGCAGTGTGCAAGCTGTGACAGTAGCAGTGTTGAAGCATCAGCCTCTGCATTTTTTCTGTATGTGGACCCACAGGATCAAAACTGAATTGTCCTCTCTTAGCTTTCATTGTCCAGCCTTGACTTCAATCATCTGGTGGGGATCCACACTTTCTCCCCAGATTCTGTAATGACACAAGCATACCCTCACCCCCACACTTTTACCCATCCTTTTTTCCACTGATCAACATCTTTCCACCATATAGGTTGATTGGTTTCTTGAGGATTTTTTTGAGCCCAGTGTCTTTCAGGTGCTGTTTCTGAATCGGTCTCCCATCTATATCAAATTTAGATTTACATTGACTGCTCCACTGAGTTCCTTTCTGACATTTTGGGCACACACCTAGGGAAGAATTAACATTAATCTGCAGTGAATTCTGAACAGGTGGTGCTGTTGGAAAGGGCTGTTTTTTACAATCTTTTTTATAAAGTCCAGGCTTTCTACAGTTAAAACAGTTTCCATGACCCTTATCTTTTATGGCAATGCTGGCAAATGTCTCTGCTAATAATTGAGCCTTGTGGTGCTCTGATCCAATATCTTGCCATGTTTTTATATACATTTCAAGAGTGGCCCCAGCCATTTACATGGGTCTAAGGGCTTTTTGACAATACATCTCAAATGACTGGGTCTGCCACAGTGCAAAGCAAAGAAAGAAATAGAAAGGGAAGAAATAGGAAATACAAAGAAGTATTTCCCCTTATTACACTGACTAACACATTATCCATAGCAAAGAAGGAATTTTCTAACAGGGAATATTCATCCCCTTTTGACCTCTGCCATCAGTGGCACTGAAAGTCCCCAAAGTTTCTGATCCATTGGAGCCTTCATTGTCAAGCCCCTCATTGGGCACCAGATGTTGCTATAAAGTGGTTGACTCAGTGAAGGGTACTGTGATATAAGAAAGGCAAGACTAAGAGTTTAAGAGAAAGCTGGGGTCAGGGGGCTAGCAGAACATATCTGAGAAGCTAGTCCCAAAGCACAGACAGCCCAGTGCTTTTATTAGCAGAGTAAGATTTCAGTTACATGCAGAGAATCAGCGCTAGTGATTAATTGCTCTCAGATATCACCTGGGAATTTATTGCAGGCAAAGTTCACACCCATTGTCTATCTTATCCTTGATTCTTGGCACCAGCAAGAGTTCAAACAGTGCTCTCAAGGTTTTCAATTTGAGCTTGTGTTCCAGACACTCTGTGTTCTCAAGCCAGAATTCCACTTCTAAAAGGATTCTTCCCCACAAATGGTACCAACACCTAATTTACAACACACACATTAGAAGTTATAAGACAAGGGTCCTGAACTCCCTCATCTTTTGCTTCTCTGGGAATGTCACTCATCAATTTTGGAAGAAAGTCTTGCTGGATTTAATATTCTTGATTGACAATTCCTTTCTATCAGCACTTAGAATATTGCATACCACTGTCTTCTTGCCTCTATGTTTTCTGATGAGAAACTAGCACCAAATCTTAGGGGATTTTCTTGTACATAGATCATTGTTTTTCACAGGCAACTTTCAGAAGTCTTTAATTGTCCTGATTTAGGACAAGTTGATCCCTTTATGTATGGGCATGGCTCTCTGAGTTTATACTGTTGGGGATCATTAGGCTTCTTGAATGTGCACATGCATGCTGTACACCTGATTTGGGCCATTTTCTGTCATCATTTCATTTAATATTCCTTCTGACCCTTTCTCTCTTTCTTTACCCACTCCTATAATCCATATATTGGTGCAATTCATGGTGTCCCACAGGTCTGTTAAGCTCTGTTTGTTCTTTTTTTGTACTTTTTTTCCTGGTCATTATTGTGAATCTGTTCAGTAGTCTTATTTCCCTGATCAATGATTCTTTCTTCTGCCATTTCCAGTGTGCTGTTAAAACCATCAATGGAATATTACATTTCAGTTATTGTGTTCTTTTTTATGCATTTCATTGACAAAAATCATAAACCATACACTTTGTCTACACTGTAGAATCAATGGCTTTTGGGATAATCACAGAGTTGTGCATTCATCACTGCAATCAAAGTGAGAGCATTTTTATTATTCCAAAAAGTATATCCCCCTAATCTTAATAACCAACTCTCAATCCCTCTATTCTTCTCCTACTATAAATAACTGTTAATCTATTTCTAGTTCTATTAATTTATTTATATTTTCATCTTGTATACATAGAGTTAAACAATTTGTAATACTTTATGTCTGATTTGTTTCACATAGCATACTTCCTTTTCACCATTGATGGAAGAATATTAATATATGTCTATTCCTTATGGACCATAGCTGGTTATGCTTGTATTTTTACCCAAATATTACCATTTTATTAACATCTCATAATATTAACATGCATTTTTTCTGTTGCAAATTAAAACATTCATTAAAGATGACATCAGTTTAGGTGTGCAGTCAATGGCTCTGAAGCAGAGGACAGCTGATTGGGGAAGGGAGCCTGCCAGAATGGTTTTTCTGGGAACCTGGAGGATGGAGGCCTTAGATGCATTGGTCTGGAGGCAACTGGACTGTGAGTTAGACTGTTCAATATAAAATCATGAGTTCTTTACTCCCCAACTGGAAACACAGGTGGCTAAACCCTGTTCTCCAGGTGGGGGGCTGGGCAGTCCAAATTCTTACCAGTAGACTGGTGGAGGGGAGAAATAAACTGAGAGTGGGAAGGTTCTCAAAAAGGATGAAGAGGGGTTTCCTTTCTGTGGGTTTGGTTGCCAGGATGCCCTAGCGGTTTTTGGGAGTGAGTTAGCTGGCTGGAAGTGGTGCTGGGCAGAGGGGAGAGGCAAATGTGCTGTACACGGCAATCTACCTAACTGTGACACAGGCGCTAGACTCAACAAAGGGCAGAACCAGCAATTTTACAGCCCCATGCTGAGTAACACAGTCTCAGCTCCCCTGGGGGAGTCAGGCAGTGGGAAGTAACAGATAAGTGTCTGTGAGCCTATTTGGGGTCCCCTCACAGGAGGCAGTGGTCTAGAAGAGGTGTTCTTTAAGGATCCTTATTACATCAAAAAAAAAAATAGAGAGAAACATATTGACTCCCAAAAGGAATGCCGTTCTTCCTAGCTTTGACTGCATGCTTGTGTGCTTCTTACCTCTCTCTCACCTCTTTTTAGTTTTTTTTTTTTTTAAATTTAGGTGCTGATAGCTTTTTTCTTCTTTGCTGGCCTTCTTCAATCTTGACTTTCCATTCTCTATAGGGATTGTGTCTACCAACGCTATCACTTCTCCTTCCTTCATCTTTCTACCTTCAGCATTCTGTTGTGGTTCTTACATTCCAGCTTTTTTCATTTGCTCTCACCTTCACCCTTGTTAACTTCTTTCTTGTCTATTCTGTTCTCTTTTCTTTCTTTCTTTTTGTATTAGAATTTTTCTTTCAGACTTTTCTTTATTAGTTTTCTCTCTCCTCATTTTGGCCCTATAAAATATTCTATATGGTTTTCTCTATTTGATTCCCCATTCCATTGTAGGTGCTCGAATTTTCCCCCATTACTCTACACTGCCTACATGAGTTAAATATTCAATTTACTAAGTCTGATACAGCCCCTCTTCTAACTTTTATCAATAGTACTATTATCCCTTTTCCTTTCTTACCCCATTCGATTGTTCTGGCCCTAATCTTCTTCCTTCAAAGGAACATAGAAAAAGGCAGGGGAATACAACTAGAGGAAGAGAGTATCAACAAGAAAACTTAACAAACACACAGAACTATAAGCTAAATAAAACTCTAGAGCAGAGAGAGAAGCTAATCAATTGAATAAACCCATAAAGATAATGATGAATTCATAAACAAAATGTGGCACATACATACAATGGAATACTACTCAGCAGTAAGAAGGAATAAAGTGCTAACACATGGGAAAACATGGATGAATCTTGAAGATCTTACATTGAGTGAAGCAAACCAGGCATTGAAGGATGAACAGTACATGACCTCACTGATATGAATTAAGGAAATTGAGCAGTCCCTGAGAACTAGGGTCTGAAAGATAAGTTTACAAGAAGAGAAAGAGAAGAGAAAGTTGTGGGACATCATCCATAGGTATGTAATCTGTGGTGAGGTGATGGATTGTGGTTGCATGTTGGGGGGATGGGACAGGTGGGAGGTGATATTGTGGGGTTTTATGCTGCAGGGTTGTTGACTGGGAGGACTGGGAGGGGCATATTGGAAAGTCCAGGATGCTTTGGGGTTTAGGGGGGACCTGAGGAACACTTGG
>PVKH010031904.1:0-12252 GCA_004027955.1 Chaetophractus vellerosus
ATATAGATATATAAAAAATAAATAAATAATTAATTAAAAGGAAAAAAAAAAGAAACATTGAAAAACTTAAAAACATGGACCCATGATTTAGTTCAGCAAACTGAAAGTAAAATCTGTGCTCTTGCTAGTGCTTCTGCTACTTCTGCTCCCACTTTAGCTCCTTCCCTTGCCATGCCACCCAGACCTCTTTACCTGCCCCTCCCTATATCCCAGCATTCTCCCACACCAGCTCAGTCATGACCCTCAGACACTAACACTCCCAACCCAGCCACAATATTTCCCTTTAAATTAAGTCTTGGTCAATAGAAAATTAACTGGAGGCAATTCCACTGTTCTCCAATATTTCTTTATCCCTTGGACTCAGAGAAAACTTGCTGTTTTTGTCAAGAGTCTCTCCAATTCCTAGTAAGTTTCTGTGGCTTTGTGGCAACAATTTGAAATTATTTTCCTCGTATATAAGCCAGGAATCCCTGATCTTTTCCAAGTAACACAGTTAGCCATAGGGTGAGGACACTCTGAACATGGGGTTGCCCCTGCAGGCATACCAGAGTTTAAATCTTACATTAAATACAACTGGACACACAAAGAGCATTGTGAAATGGCTCGGTAAATTTCTGATGCCCTTCTCAGTGCCCTTCCCCCAACACACTGACCTTTCAAAGGCCCAAGCAATTAAAAAGAGGAAGAATCTATCTATGAATTTTGCTCCCATTTTACTGAAAGTTATAATGGCTACTCTAGGCTAACTCACAACCATCCTGAAGCCCTAATTAATTTCCATTCTAAAATACTTGATAGAATCTACCCTGAAGTCTCCACTCTAATCATCCATAATGGTCTTGACTGGCATACCTCAGACAGCCCAACTTTGCTCTAAACCATAGCCATACTTCAAAAGTCTCTTAGAATGGAGCATAAAGAAAAGAGAAATAGGGTTCTAAATTTGTAACTAAGCCAACTACATACCAAAACAAATGAAAATTCCCCAGATGTCCATGTATCCACCTTAGAAAGCCAAGGAGCCATCTGCCCCCAAGGCAGGCTTCTGCCACTATTGCAAATGTCCCAGGCATTGGAAAATGGTTGCCCCAAAAGAACCAAATGTAGGAATACTTTGTGGTCCCCACCTCTGTCAAAATCCCAAAGTCACCCCACCTCCTAACTCTCCTTATATCTAACCATGCTGCATGAAGTTGCTTCAGGAAAATAGGAGTCTACCAAGTCAGTACAGTCTCTGTTATATCTTTTGGAGATGTTCCAATCACTGTTTGTGGTTGTCCTTTTTCTATCCTCATAGACTTTGGGGCTACTCTATCCCTTTTTTAAAATTATGTATCCCCCCCATTCTGATTGTTCTTTCTGTGTTCATTTTTGCATTCTTCTGTGTCTGCTTGTCTCCTCCCACTGTGGTGACCCACCGAGTCAGCTCACCATGTGGTGGCCTGCCTGCTCATGGCAGCTTGCCTTGCCTGCAGTGGCTTGCCCTTCCCATGGTGGCTTGCCTTCTTGAGGTGGTCTGCCTGCTCAAGGAAGCCCCGGGAACCAAACTTGGGGCCTCCCATGTGGTAAACCAGAGCCCTACCAATTGAGCTACAGCTAGTTCCCTACTCTATCCCTTTTAAACCCCACTCTGTTGCCCTTCAAGCCCACTTGGAGTAACAAACCATTACTATAGTGGGGATTGCCAATTACAATTTCTCTGTACCTGTTGCCCAACCCCTCACCTTTATTCTTGGAGGAATTAAAGGGACTCATCCTTTTCTACTCTCTCCTAACTCTAACATCACCAGTCTCCTAGGCTGTGCCTTTCTGTCCTGATTTCGTGCATCCATTGAGTTTCAACCTAAAAGCCAAACTGGCCCTACAGTCTCTTATAACCTCACAGCTCATCCTCATATCCCCTCATGTGTATGCAAACATCATTTCACATGTCCCCACCACTTGATGCCCTCCTCTCTGTCCCATCTAAACTGTGGTCCTTGAATCTACTGATAGCTGAATAATATCAAGTGCTCCCTAATCATGGTACAAATTAATCTCAATAAACCCCTCCCCTCTCTTCCCCAATGCCTTATCAGCTCATTGGCTAGCAAAGGGGCCCAACAAATCATTCAAAATTTCTCTCAAAAGGTATTAATTTCCCTATACTCGTTCCTGCAATACCCCTCTTTTCCCTGTTCAAAAGCCTAATGGCCACAGATGAGGGCTTGTCTATGATCTCAGAAGCTATTATCTCCATTCTAATTCCCCAAGCTCCCATTTTGCCCAACCCACTCAACTTTCTTAACCTTCTCCCTCCAGAATCTAACTTGTTCATTTGGATCAATCTCTGTAGTATATTCTTCTCCCCCAAAAGCCAATATCTTTTTGCCTTCCCTGAGATAATTGTCAATATTCCTGGACTGTACTCTCTCAAGGAAACATGGAATCCCCTTCTTATTGTTCCCAAATTTTTCATTATGACTTGTCTGACCTCTCTTTCATGGGAGCCAGGCTTTTATAGTATGTGGATGACTTTCTAGTCTGCTCTCTTTCCCAAGATCTGTGTTTAAGAGTTTTTATAATTTTTTTGGTATTGTTTAAAAGAGTCTTTACATGAGGCAGATGACAAGCATAACCTAATTGGTGAAGCAGGTTTAGCTCAGTGGTTAAATTCTTGCTCCACATATCACACAGATTGTAAGATACATAGATAAAAAAGATATAAAAAATTCAGCAGGGACTCAGGGAAATGAATGAAGACATGAAATTCACAAACATATGCATTATAAGCATTGCAGAAGAAAAAGAGGATAGAAAAGAAGGCAGAAGTAGTTTTGGAGGAAATAATGGCAAATAAATAGAAATTAAGAGAGTTTGTTAACAAGAAACTTGCCCTTCAAGAAATACTAAAGGGAGTTCTACAGTTTGAAAGGACAAACAAAGGAGAGAGAGTCAGAAGAGGGTATAGAAAGGAAGATTTTTAGTAAGAATAACTAAAATGAAAAATGAAAACAAAACATGACATACATAAACCTAAATTTTAAAACTAACTAATGTAAGTACTCCTTGACTGTAATGACACTGAATGTTAATGTATTAAACTCTCCAATAAAAAAACACAGATTTTCAGAATGGATAAGGCACTATGACCCATCTATTTGTTGTCTACAAGAAACTCATTTTGGGCACAGGGACATAAGGAGGTTGCAATTGAATGGTTGGAAAATGATTTTACATGAAAAACTGTGTAAGTGACTAAGAAGAACACTATATATAAATAAAAGGGGTAATCTATCAAGAAGAAAAAAACAATTATAAACATTTATCCATTTAACCAGGAGAAATAGATGCCACTACAATTATAGGAGGGGAATTTAATACACTATTTTCACCATTAGACAGGACATCTTGATAGAGGGTTAATAAAGAAATAGAGACCTTGAATAATACATTAGAAGATCTAGACCTAATAGACATTTATAGAACATTACACACAAATACATCAGGATATACAATCAACTCCAATGCACATGGGTCATTTTCTAAGAGAGACCAGATGATAGATTACAGAACAAGGCTAAATGAACTTAGGAAGATTGATTTTATACAAAGTAATATTTCTGACCACCACAGAACAAAGCTAGAAATTAATAAGAAGAGAATCAGAATAGGCACAAAAATATGGAATTTAAATGACACACTTTTAGACAATCAGTGGATCAAGAAGGGAATCACAAAATAAATCAGTAACTACCTTGAAATGAAGGAAAATGAGAATACAACACGTCAAAACCTATGGGATGCAGCAAAAGCAGTGCTGAGAGGGAAATTTATAACCATAATGCTTATATTAAAAAAGAAAAAAGAGCTAAAATCAATGATCTAACTGAATATCTGGAGAAATTAGAAAAAGAACAACAAACTAATCTCAAAAGAAGCAGAAAAAAGGAAGTAACAAATAATAGCAGAACTAAATGAAATTGAAAAATTTAAAAACACTAGAAAATTTTACAAAAGCCAAAGATGGCTCTTTGAGAAGATTAATAAATTCAATAAACTCTTAGCTAGACTAACAAAGAAAAAAAAGACAGAAGATGCAAATAAGGAAAATAAAAAATGAGAAAGGGGATATCACTACTGACCCCACAGAAAGAAAGAGTATTGTAAAAGAATACTTTGAAAAATTGTAAACTGTATACCAAGAAGATGGATAACATAGATGAATCTCACAAATTTCTAGAAAAAAAGAAATTGATGAACTCAATAGACCAATCACAAATGACAATATTGAATTAGTCATCAGAAAGCTTCCAACTAAGAAAATCCCAGGACCAGGAGTCTCCACAGGTGAATTCTACTAATCATTCTGGAAAGAACTAACACCAATTCTGCTTAAACTCTTACAAAAAATAGAAGTGGAAGGAATATTAACTAACTCATTCAATGATGCCAATGTCACCCTAAAGCCAAAGCCACATAAAGATGCCACCAGAAAAGATCAATCATTCTAATGAATGTGGATGCTAAAATTCTCCACAAAATACTTGCTAATCATATTCAACAACACATCAAATGATTTATAACCAACGATCAACTGGGTTTTATCCCTGATATGCAAGAATGGTTCAACATAAGAAATCAATCAATTTAATATAGCACATTGACAGACTGAAAGAAAAAATCACAAGATCATCTTTATTGATGCAGAGAAAGCATTTTACAAAATGCAGCACACTTTTTTGATAAAAAAACTTCAAAAATAGGAATAGAAGGAAACTTCCTTAACATGATAAAAGGTATATATGAAAAACCCACAGTTAACATCATTATCAATGGTGAAATGCTAAAGGATTTCCCTCTAAGATCTGGAAAAAGACAAGGATGCTCAATGACAGAGCTCTTATTTAAAATTGTGTTAGAAGTACTTGCTCAAGCACCTAGGCAAGAAAAAGAAATTGAAGTCATCCAAATTGGAAAGGAAAAAGTAAAAATTTTATTATTTGGAGATGACATGATCCTATAGATAGGAAGCCCCCCAAAATTTTACAACAAAGCTTCTAGAGGTGATAAATGAGTTCAGCTAAGTGGCAGAACATAAGGTCAACATGAGAAAATCAGTAGTATTTTCTGTACAGTAATAATGAGCAATCTGAGGGGAAAATCAAGAAAACAATTCCATTTACAATAGCAAGTAAAAGACTCAAATATCTAGGAATAAATAACCTATCTAGGAACAAACCTAACTAAAAATGTAAAGGAATTCTACACAAAAAAGCTTCACAACATTTTTAAAGGAAATCAAAGAAGACTTAAATAAATAGAAAAATATTCCATGTTCATGGATTGGAAGACTAAACATTAAGATGCATGTCCTACACAAATTGATTTATAGATTTAATGCAATCCCAATAAAAATTACAACAGCATTTTTTGCTGGATTGGAAAAGCCAATTATGAAATTCATTTGGAAGGACAAAGGGTGTTAAATAGACAAAAAATATATATATTCTAAAAGAAAAACAGAATTGGAGGAATCAAACTCTGACTTTAAAGTGTACTACAAATATAGAATGGCCGAAATTGCATGGTACTGGCACAAGGATAGACATACTGATCAATGGAACCTAACTGAGAGTTCTGATATACATCCTTAGACATGGAGACAATTGATATTTAACAAGGCCACCCAAGCACACTCACCTGGGACAGAATGGCCTCAGCAAATGGTGCTGGAGACTATAAATCCATAGCCAAAAGAATGAGAGAGAAACAACATCTCATGCCCTATACCAAAATTAATTCAGGATGGATCAAAGACATGAATATAAGAGCCAAGAACACACATCTCCTAGAAGATAATGTAGGGAAGCATCTACAAAGATCTTGTAGTAGGAAATGGTGTCATGGAGTTCACATCCAAAGCACCAACAACAAAAGAAAAATAAATAAATGGGACTTCCTCAATATTAAAAATTTTTGCACTTCAAAGGTGTTTATCAAGAAAGTGAAAAGGCAGCCTACTCAATGTGAAAAAATATTTGGTAACCATTTATGCAATAAGGGCCTAATATCCAGCATATACAAAGAAATCCTACAGCTCAAAAAAAATATGAACAATCCATTTTAAAAATGGGCAAGAGACTACACTTTTCCAAAGATGAAATACAAATGGTTAAAGAGCACACAAAAAGATATTCAACATACTATAGGGAAATGCAAATCAAAACTACAATGGGATATCACCTATTTGACTGGTGGGCTATTTAATAAAAGAGAGAGTTGCAAGTGTTGGAGAGGATGCGGAGGAATAGGAACACTCACCCACTGCTGGTGGAAATGTAGAATGGTGCAGCCATTGTGGATGATATTTTGGCATTTCTTCAGAAGCTAACTATAAAATTGCCATATGATCCAGCATCCCACCTCTGGGAATATACTCAGAAGAACTGAAAGCAGGGACACGAACAGATATATGCACACCAATATTCATAGTGGATTATTCACTATTGCCAAAAGTTGGAAGCAACTCATGTGTCCATGAACAGATGAATGGATAAGAAAATTAGCTATACACATAAAATGGATTATTACTCAGCTGTAAGAAGGAATGATGTATTGACACACATGACAACATTAATGAATCTTGAAGACCTTATTTTGAATGAAGTAAGCCAGTCACTAAAGGACAAATATTGCATGACCTCACTGATATAAGCTAAGCCTATTGAGGAGACACACACAGCTAGAGTCTGGAAGATAGATTTTCATGTGACAGAAAGGGAGTAGAATGTAGTGAGCTGGTTCTCAATAAGGGCAAAATTCTGATTAGGTGGAAAGGTTTGTTTTGGGGGCAGTGGATGGAGGTGATGGTGGTGCAGGCATGTGAGTGGAGCTGATTGTGCTGGAATCTGAGGGTGAGCAGGGTGATCTTGCTGGGATGGATTATCCAAGGTAGTCAGGGAAAGACTGGAGGAAGGAACAGTTGAACTCTGGAGATTTATAGGTCTGTGGTTGAAACTAAAATGTTGGGAATACTTTTTTTTGGCAATTATGGCAAAAGAAGGTCACTGATGCAGGGTGTTGGTGGTGGGATGATACCTGGGAAAGGGTACCGCTGAAGCATGCTTTTATGGTATATGAATGTGTTCATCTTGGCATAGGTTATTATCTCTGTGGGTGGAGACCCACACAATAAACAAGAACATATTAAACCTTCATCCTGGGGAGACCTGTTACATTCTCAAAAACAGGGGCAAGAACATCTCAAATACATAGGCAGCATCTAATACAAGAAAACATCAGTATGTCAAGCCCTTAGTATTAATGCATGTAACTATGAGCCTTAATCTTCAAAAATTGAAACTTAGTCATTGCCATAGGTTCTGAAGAGAGGCAGAGGGAGGAAGAGGTGGAATA
This sequence comes from Chaetophractus vellerosus, assembly GCA_004027955.1. Taxonomy (NCBI): domain Eukaryota; kingdom Metazoa; phylum Chordata; class Mammalia; order Cingulata; family Chlamyphoridae; genus Chaetophractus; species Chaetophractus vellerosus. Next base: position 7,399 of record PVKH010031904.1, read on the forward strand.
TGGGGCATCTTTTGGGCATTGGAGTTGTTCTTCATGATCTTGCAATGATGGATACAGGCCATTATACATTTTATCAGCACCTATAAAATGATACAGTTTAGAAGGTAAACCAGAATGTAAACCATGACCATGGTTAGTAGCAATGTTTCAATATTTGTTCATTAATTGTAACAAATATACCATATTCATGCAGGATGTTATTGGTAGGTTAAGATGTGGGGGAGAGGGAATGGAGTGTATGAGAATCCTCTATATTTTCTATATGACTTTTCTGTAACCTAAAGCTTCTTGGAAAATAAAGTGAAAGAAAAAAGACCCTGGAGTACATACAGAATAAACTGTCAACATACATAAAAGATAACAGATCTTATGGTGATGAAGACACAATGCACTATATATATATATATATATATATACATATATATAAATTTTTATTTTATTATTGTTTTTTGTTGGCTTTGTTTTGGGGGAGGTTTTAGATTGCAGAGGAGTTGCAGCTTGGTAGAGGAGCATCACTGGCCCAGGGTGTTGGTGGTGGGGGGAAGTGTGTGTGAGGTACGACTAAAGCATGCCTCTGTGGAGTATGAGTGTATGCATATGGTCATGGGGTGTTGTCTCAGTGTGTGGAGACCCACAGAATAACTGACAGAATATTGAGTTCCCATCCTGGTGAGTCCTGCTACATTCTCTCATAGAGTGGCAAGAATCTCTGCAGTACATAGGCAGGGCCTAGCAAAGGGCGGTGGACCAATGCCCTAAACATCAACACCCCTGATATTGATGCTTGTACTTATGAACCTTGTTCTTCTGAAATAAAATATTGGCCTGGTAATATATATTGCCTTAGAGTTACCTCCTGAGTTCCTCCTTGTGGCTCAAACGTGGCCTCTCTTTAAGCCAAATTCAGCATATAAATTCATTGCCTTCCCCCTGATGTGGAACATGATTCCCAGCAATAAGCCTTCCTGGCACCAAGGGATTAATACCAAGTGCCAACTAATGAAGGCTTTGAAGAAAGGCTTAGACCAAAAGGGGGCAATATTAAATGCAAATGAGTTTTTTTGGGTAAGAGATTTCAAAGTATGTCAGGAGGTCATTCCAGAGGTTATACTTATGCAGCTATCAAGAGGATCTCACTGTCTGCCATAGAGAACAGTGCCTTAAGTAGGTATGTTCTTTGGGGCTCTAGAGATAGAGCCACTAAAGACATGGCAGACAAACCCAGGAAATAGGCACCCCATCAGTAAGCCTTACCTTGATATATATGATAACACATCTCTCCCAATGTATCAGAGTTAGATATAATTTTCCTAGACATCATTCTTCCACCTCATTTATATGAACCTATAATTAGCACTCTACCATTAAATATATGTCCCAGAGACTTAAATGTTCCAACTGTTCATATACCAGTTGAGTCCTGAATCTCAGCAGAGTTGCAGCCAACACCTACTCTCCAGTTCATCAGACTCACCCAGGACAACTAACAAAAGGATGATGATAGACGATGCCCATCCCAAGAAGCAGAGTGTATCTGCAACTGCAAGCAAGATAGTTCCATCCATCTGCCCCATGGGATCTAAGTCCCTTCTCAATCAGAATCAAAGTGGACATCACTATCCCAAATTCCTCAAGATTGAGGAATGAACAAACATAAGGTGGGGATGCAACTAAGGACTACAGTAGACTTATTATTAATTTCATAATGGAAGAACATGTAAAATTGATATAAAGACAGGGGTCACCAGAGGTTCTGAGGGAAGGGAGAGGGAATGATAGGTGTAACATGGGGCACTTTTAAGACACTGAAATCATTCTGCATGATATTGCAATGATGTATACAAGTCATTATATATTTTGTCAAAACCTATAAAATTGTGCTGTGCAAAGTGTAAAACATAATGTAAACTATAGACCATGCTTAGGAGCAATGCTTCAATAGGTCTTCATGAATTGTAAAATATGTATCACACTAATGAAAGATGTTGTTAATGGGAGAAAGTGTGAGACGGGGAGTGGTTTGGGTATATGGGAATCCCCTTTATTTTTGATGTAACATTTATGTAATCTAAAGGTCCTTTAAAAATAAAGAAAAAATACCTTAAAAAAATAACACATAGAATCCTTCTTTGTCAAAGGCCCTGATTTAACCGCCTTTCAATATCTTCAAAATGCCCTCTTCAGCTTACCTTCCCTTGGACTTCCCCGTTATTCTCTTTCTTTTTATCCTCTTCCAATTTAACTGACTATTCATTATTGCTGTTTCCTTGCATTGTAACAAATGCTTAGAAGAATTGACTATAATAGTAAGAACATGGCAGACCTGAAATAATAAAAATTAGGTCATGCATCTTATCTAGTCTACATAGATCAAAGTCTATTTTTTTTTCATCCACAACTTTTCTTTCTTCCAACTCTCCATTTTTGCCAAATTAAAAGTACAGACACAATATCCAAAAAATTTATATGGTTATATATATGGTTATATGTATGACCAAGAAAAATAACTTATTTCTCTCTATGTAACCTCAAATAGCTTAATATTTAAAATGTTATTTTCATCTTCATTAAAATATACAACTTATTATCACTTAGTTAATTATGATAGAGCATAAATTTATTTGAGGATAATTTATAGGCAAATATTTATTAAATTTTATTAGCCATGTTTTATGAAACTGTCATATTTACTCATTTATTATTGCAATATACTATGCATTAATACATATTCATAATTGCCCTCAACATTAATTCACGTCACTATATTTTGACCAAGTTGAAGTCTTTTATAATATAAACTACTAAAATAGAAAGATTATACTTGTGTATTTTAAAGATGGACTTTTTTATGAAAATGGAGTTGCTTGATGACATAGCATGCTAGATTGTTTTTAATTGAGAAAAAAAAACATTTTAAAAGGTACCATAAATATTCCATTTACTTAACTAAATTCAAATAGTTTAAGAAAGTAACAGACTGGATAGGTAATAAAAACCACAGACTGGTTATTTAATGAAAAGTGAAGTTAAAAGTTTAGTCTATATCTCAATGTAAAATGATTAAAATTGTAAAACACATATTCTGTATTTCTGAGAGTTATATTGTCATTAAGAAATTAATTGCTTAAAATATGCATAAAATGCACTAGATATCCTTAAAAATTGCATTTTAATCACAATTCAAATCGCTTTACTCCCAACTGCATTTGTTCAAATGGAAATTTAGAAATTGAGTCAATTAAGCCTGGTATGTTTGTGTGTGTGTGTGTGTGTTTATGTATACATATGACTAATTGTTAATATATAATTAATTGTTTAAACCAAGCAGAAATTTGCTTTTCTCTCACAAAAAGAAAATTAGAAGGAAGAAGTCTGTGATTAAATTAGTTGGTCTATGCACAATTTATTATACAGTCTCCTTTTACTCTGAACAGCATTAGGCTTCAAGCTTCTGGTTGCTTCATAAGAGAGTTGTCCACCTACTTGGCAGGAAAGGAGTAAAGAGAAAATAAAAATGGTACCCTTCCATCTGAACCAAGTTGTACTAAAATACTTTCCTGTAGATTCATCCCTAGCTACAGTGGAGGCTGCAAAATATAAATCTTTACCTTGTCACATTATTGAGTGGAATAAAATCAGAGTTCAGTTTTTTTTTTTTAAAGATTTATTTATTTTATTACATATCTCCCCTTCCCCCCGCTGTGGCGACGCGCCGAGAGTGGTCACTGCGCAGGCGCGGCTTTCCCCGCTTGTGGGCGGTCTCTGCATCCAATCACGGCCGGCTTTTCAGTTCGTGGGTGGCTGGCTGCGCTCCATCCGCAGGCGACCTGCCCTGCCCGTGGCAGCTCTTGCCATGTCCGTGGCAGCTTCTTGCCCTGCCCACGGCGGCTCCAGCCCGCCCATGGCGGCTTGCCATTCTCAAGGCGGTCTGCCCGCTAGGAGAGGTCCCCGGGAATCGAACCCAGGGCCTCCCATGTGGTATGCCGGCGCCCTATCCACTGGGCTATCGAGCCGGCCCCAGAGTTCAGTTTTTAAGGAAGAAAGAAAAGATAGATATTTTGTAGGGAAATAGTAGTCTGTACCATATTCTAACTCTTCAGCAGCCTGATATCTATGCACCTACTTCTCCTTTCAGGAAACCTTTATGCACCTCCCTCCTTCAAATACAGATATTACAATCCCTTAAGGCTGGAGCAAACTTTATAACTACAATATTCTGCAAAGTATTTACCATTCATTCTTGCTTTAAGTAATATACAGCTTCTTTGAACCTAAAAGTACCTTAACTATGCCATTTTGAAGTCATATAAAATTTTGTCTTTCAGTGATATCTGAGTACATGATGTATCTCATCCACTCTCTTGGGAACCATTTCATATTCACTTTTCTGTTTTTCAGAGTGCCATGTATATGAAAAGTGTGAGAAAATTTTTCCTATATGTGAAAATGAATTATACAACCAATGAAAGTAGATTTTAAAGTAGTTTAAGTAGTGTTTGTTAAATTAGTAAACGTATTCACAGCATGGGGCTTCTAGTTAGTACTAGTGCATTTAAAAAGTCAGGTTTTCTGTTTTTTTTTTTATTTTATTTTTGAGTGAATTTATGTGAGTGAATTTATGGCTTGGAATTTACAAATTCTAACTTGGAAACAGGATAGTTTATGGTATTGCCACTCCTACTTTTGTCAATTAAAACAAAAGCAGCAGATTTTGATATCACCAGAGCATGAATAAAGGGATACAAGCTCTCAACAGAATAGACTGTGTCTCATGACCAAAATTTAAAGGGGACAGGCTGTATTGCAAAGGAAAAAATAATGAAAGCATGTGAAAGGTAAGAAAGGAGTATGTAG
>PVKH010031905.1:0-12252 GCA_004027955.1 Chaetophractus vellerosus
CCTGGCATCTTAGAGATGCCAGCCCACAGGGATCAGAGTTGGTCTCTGAGGGGGGTTTTTAGCCTCACAGTGCAGACTAGTGGCTTCTTTCCCTACGGTTGCCTTGCATTATATATAGAGCACTCCAGGTGCTGGGCCAGCCTCACTGGTCACCTGCCCAGAACTCCCAGAAGGGGCTAACAACCCAAACCAATGTGGACTGCAAAGCCAGGCTGCAGAGACTCTCCTCGTACAGTACGAGGAGCCAATCGCATTCTGGAGGAAAGTTTAATTGAAACAGTAAAATGAAGGGGTAAGAAGGTAGAGGATGGGAGCCGGGCCTTCCTATACCATCTGGTGATAGATACTACCTGAAAATAATCCCCCGGGGCCTGGAGACCTTATTTGCTGCTTAATCCTTCTAGAGTCAACAAGTTCCTGGCATGTCACAGTCAGGTCAAGGGCCAAAGGTCTCTTCCTGTCCTAAAGGCTGGAGCCTGTCTGAGGTCATTTCTCTCTCCTAGTCTGGCTTTCTGCCCCTGTGGAATGGTTATCTACTTCATTGGGCTGTTGCAAAAGGGATACCAGTTCTTAGCCTGATGCCAGGCATATGGTAAGCACTTGGTTAACTATGTGCTTCCAATTACAGTCACTGTTGTCTACAGACTCATTGTGATTTCCAGTTTACTAGGGGTCAGAGATGTATGCATCATCTGTTTTAGTGCCCTTAACTCAGTCCTCTGCCATCCTGGTAATCCATCTGAGGCTCTGACCTCCACTTTCATGTCATCAGGGGTTAGAGTTGATTCCTTAATAATACTCTGAGGGAGCAAACACATAACCCCCATCTTAGCTTCTCCCACCAAAGAGTTGGTAGCAGACTTTAGTTTTATTACCACATTAATCCTCCTCAGTCCTCCTTTTATCTCCTAACTTCTTCCACACATACTAATTAGTTAATCAAGCCTACCCATCTAAATCTTCCCATCTCGATTCTTATAATGGTATGCCTGTGAGGGTTCTGAAAGTTGGAAATGATTTAGTATTAGAGGTTTTTGATTGCATCGAATGTAAAATAAAATGAAATGAGCAAATGATGAACTGAAGTGGGGAGTGAGGTTTGAATTTAGCCCTATTTCCTGTAAACACAAGAGGCACACTTATGTTGGTTTTTATCTTGGCCTATTTTGGGAGTGATATATTTGGCTCACAAACAGGAATAGAAGATAAATGGGGACCTGAATCCTCTAAAGCGGGGTCTCTCAACCTCAGCACTGCTGATATTTGGGGCTAGATAATTCTTTGCCGTGGGGGCCTATTCTCTGCATTCTAGGGTGTTTGGTAGCATCCCTAGCCTCTACTCACTAGATGGCATTGTCATTGACACTTTCTTCCCTCCACCCAGTTGTGACAACCAAAGAATGTTTCCATACATTGCCAGATGTCACTTAAGGGGGCAAAATTACACTGAGTTGAGAACCATTGCTTTAAACATAGTAAAGGAAGTTTTAGACTGACAAATTAGAAATGTAACTAACTTTCTCTAGGCCAAATCTCTTATTTCAAGCATGTTCTGTGTAGGATTCATGTTAGATGAGCATTCCTTTATACAAATATACTTAGTGGATTTCCCTCCTCCATTCCTGTTGGAGTTCTGGAATTTGTTTTGCTGACACACATTTCTTCTGGAGTCACAAAGTGTTGTGATGAGAATAGAGCTGGGTTCTAGTCTAAGTTGTATGTATTCTTGCAGTGTGGCTGTGACAACTTAATGAGCCTTGCCTCATTTTTGGCAGGTACCTTGTGTGGATAATGCAATCCATACCTCAAAGATTGCAGTGAGAGTTAAATGAGTGACCGCCTATGAAACGTTAGTTGGCACATTGTAGATGCCCAATAAATGTTAGTTCCCTTTATTGTAGGCTGGTATGCCAGGACCACCATGAATCTCCAGCCTTTGGAATGTGCATCTGTCTCACACCTGATATAAATTGTCCCACATGGAAGTGCTGTTTAGGCCCACCCTGAAGTCCTCAAAGTCAGTCACATGAAAGACACTTTCAGATAAGCACTTGTAAAGACACAGCATTTGTTTCTGAATGGAAGATATTAAACAGTTCATTTCCTCCCTCCATCTCCTGAAAAGTGACACTGCCTCTACTGCCTCTACACAGTATCTTTTCCTCTCCCTAAAACATGCCCAGCCCTTCAGCCTGTTTCTGCTGGAGTGGGAAAGGCGGAGCCGGACATAGTCAATCCCAGATGTGTTCTTCAGCCCTCTGCCATTGCCTCAGGGGTGAGCCACTTCCTGCCTTTGAAGTGTCTGGGTGTGAACTCTCCTTATCATGGAACTGTCTGTTCATGACTCTGCTAATCTGGGGGAGGGTGTGTTGACTTGTGGTCTTGGCAGGAAGGAAGAGGGTCATCTGTCTTCCAGGGTGCAAAGGCTTGGCATTTTCTTTCTTTTCCTCAGCCTCCAGGTGTGGCATTAGCACACTGATCTATTTGCATCTCTGATTTGTTAACAGAATCTGGGGAATTTTGGGTAGTAATAATAATGAAACAGCAGTCATTCATATATTGGAGTAATTTGCTATTTGCCACACACTATGTAGAGTGCTTTTTCTGTGATCCCATTTTAATCCTCACAGCAACCCAGTGAGGTTTGTGGGAATTATGATCATTGTTTTAAAGGTGAAGAACTTTGGAGAAATTAATGATTTTAACAACACATAGTTGGTAAATGGTATGCCTGGGTGTCACCCCAGATTACCTGCTTTCTAATCACTGACTCTACTGCTTCCCAAGTCATATGGGACTCTGAAATCAATGGACTAAAAAGTGCGATTGGTTCCAACAATGCCTAAGCTAGTAATGTTGGTCCATAACAATCCATGTGGCCAGCCTCAGGGTGTACAGGCTCCTTGAATAGTTATTAGACTGTTAGACTCGAGAAAGATACTCTCCATATGCAGACCTGAGCTACAAGAGTTCATCTCATACAAAATTAGTTACTGAATTGGGAGAGAGGGGAGAAAGGGAGGAAGGGAAGGGAAGAAGGAAGGAAGGAAGATGAGAGGGAGGGGAAAGGGAGGAATGAAGGAAAAAGAGAAAGGAAGAAAGAGACCCTTCTCCATCATTCCTTTCTTCATTAATTTCACAACTATTAATTAAGCAATTTCTGTATACCAGGCACTGCCTTATGTGTTAGGAAAATGCACAACAAAACTTGGCACCACCCTAAAAAAAATTTAGGAGGAGAGATGGATAAATAACAAAATAAAGTGTTCATTGTGGGTTTGGTGATAAATGTGTATGTAAGATGCTGTGCTGGCACCCAGGAAGGTGCTGTCAGCTATCTGGGGGAGAGAGAACCTCATAAAAAAATCACTCTTGAGCTGTTCTTGAAAGATGAAGGGGCAGGTATTCACTAGTGCTGGAAGGCATCCTAGGAAAGAGTGAGCAAAGGCCTGGAATAGTCCAAGGCTTCTGAAGAGCTGGAAGAAGTCTAAGATGGTCAGAGCTCAGAGGCTGGTGACCCAAATGTGTACTACATCAAAGACCACAGTTCCCCCTTTACAGAACACAGCTGCCTAATACAAACTGCATTTTTGCATTTCATCTCAAGTAGCTGTTTTACACCCAAAGACATGATCCTGTTCACAAATAACAAAAATCTGTATCAGGGGGATGACAGCAGTCTACCACTAAACATATGTGATAGAAAAACAATGGCTCACTTCTGGGAAGATGGCAATGGAGTAGGTATGCAGGGCTCAACTCTCACAAAAACAATGGAGGAAGAGGGAGTTACTTAAGGAGTCTGCACAGCAGGAGAGTGCTGCGCATCCTCCAGGAGCTTGAGGGACAGAGAGACCAAGAAGTCAAATTGAAAACCATGAGTTCCTAGCCCCAAGGCTAGGAACAGCACCCAAACCCACCCTGAAGGTGAAAAGCCTGGATAAAACCAGTGGCTCACTGTAGCCAACTGAGAGGTGAACAGAGGTCTTCCTCCCTGGGAAGAAGGGAGGATGTGGCAGAGGGCAGAGGGTGATTTCTCTCCAGTGAGTTTGGCCAGGATAGGAATCACAGGCAAGTGAAGGTTGAAAGAGACAGCTCCGTGGAAAGATTTACCGATAAACACCATCTGCTGTCTGGCCAAGAAACTGTGAGGAGAAAAAGTAATTTTTAGAGTCTTTCATCCCAGACCCCTTGGATCAGATCTGCACCCCATTAGTGAGTCCCTGAGCCTATTTTGATCAATTAAACTGGGCAATTTCAAAGACTTAGAATAAGCTGACTCAAAACCCAAAGAAGAGCCATGAAACAAAACCACTAGGCAAAAGAAAGAAATTGATCTTCAGAGTAAATTTACCACAATAATCAGATGCCTAGACATCAGGAAAAATTACAAACCAGACTAAGAAACAGGAAGAAATGGCCCAATCAACCAAAAATCCTGATGAGACACAAGATTTAAGAAAACTAGTCAATGAAAATCACACAAATCTCCTAAATCAACTAGGGGAACTGAAGGAAAATATGACTAAAGAGATAAAGGGTAATAAGAAGACACTGGGTGAACATAAAGAACAATTTGAAAGCCTGCAAAGAAAAGTAACAGAGCTTATGGGAATGAAAGATACAATGGATGAAATTAAAAATACATTAGAGGAAAAAAATACATTAGAAGCATATAATAGCAGATTTGAATTGAGTGAAGATAGAATGTGTGAATTGGAAGACAGAGCTTCTGAACTTGAAAAGACAGCAGAACAGAAAGAGAAAGGAGTGGAAAACAATGGAACAGGTTTTCAGAAAGTTGAAAATATGCAAAACACACAAACATATGTGTTATTGGTGTCCCAGAAGAAAAAGAGAATAGAAAAGGGGCAGAAAGAATATTTAAGGAAATAATAACCAAAAACTTCCCAACCCTTACAAAAGACATATATATTGATATCCAAGAAGGACAACACACCTGAAACAGAATAAATCCAGATAGACCTACTCCAAGATACCTAACTATTCAGAATGACAAAACCAGAGATAAAGAGAGCATTCTGAAAGCAGCAAGAGAAAACCATTGCATCAATAAGACTAAATTCCAGTCTCTCATCAGAAACCATGAAGGTGAGAAGAAAGTGGTATGATGTATTTAAGGAATTGAAAGAGAAAAAATGCCAGCCAAGAGTTCTTTATCCAGCAGATGTATCCTTCAAAAAAGAGTCTTCATAGACAAACAAAAACTGAGAGGGTATGTTAACAAAAGACTGGCTTTACAAGAGATATTACAGGGTATCCTACAGCCTGAAAGGAAGAAACAAGGGTGAGACTTTGAGAAGAGTGTAGAAATGAAGATTAGGAAAGATAACTTAAAGGGTAAAAAGACAATAGTAAGATATAACAACAGAAAGCCAAAGGATAAAATGGACAAAGTAAGAAATTCCTTTACAATAAAAACATTGAGTGTTAATAGATTGAACTCCCCACCAAAAGAAATAGACTGACAGAATGGATAAATAAAAATATGAGCCATTTATATGCTGTCAACAAAAAACTCACCTCAGACATAAGAACATAATCAGGTTAAAAGTGAAAGGCTGGAAAAAGTTATTCCACACAAATAGTAACCAAAATAAATCAGAAGTAGTGATACTAATATCAGACAAAATAGATTTAAAATACAAAACAGTTATAAAAGATGAAGAAGGTCATTATATATTAATAAAAGGGGCAATTCACCAAGAAGAAACATCTACAATAAATATTTATTCACCTAACCTGGGTGCCCTAAGATACATGAGGCACACACTGGCAAAACTGAAGGGAGAAATAGATGACTCTACAATAATAGTTGGAGAATTCGATATACCGCTCTCAGCATCGGATATAACATCTGGACAGAGGTTAAATAAGGAAACAGCTTAAAAAACATGATAAATGAACTAGACCTAAGAGACATTTATAGCGCATTACATCCCAAAACAGCAAGATATACATTATTTTCAAGTGTTCATGGATCCTTCTCCAAGATAGACCATATGTTGGGTCACAAGATATGTCTCAATAAATTTAAAAAGACTAAAATTATATAAAGCAACTTTTCTGATCATAATGGAATGAAGATAGAAATCTATAACTGATGGAAGAGGGAAAATTCAAAAATATATGAAGATTAAACATCACACTATTAATATATCAGAAGGTCAAAGAAGAAATTACAATAGAAATCAGTAAGTATCTCAAGACAAATGAAGACAAGACTACAACATATCAAAACCTATGGGATACAGCAAAGGCAGTGCTGAGAGGGAAATGTATAGTCCTCAATGCTTACATTAAAAAAGGAGAAAGAGCTAAAATTGAAGACCTAACTGCACAACTGGAGGAACTAATACAAGAACAGCAAACTAATCACAAACTAAGCTGAAGGAAAGAAATGATAAAGACCATATCAGAAATAAATGAAATTAAGGGGAAAAAAATAGAGAAAATGAACAACACCAAAAGTTGGTTCTTCAAGAAAATTGACAATATTGGTAAAACCTTAGCTAGACTGAAAATAAAAAAAAAGAGAAGATGCAAATAAAATTAGAAATGAGACAGGGACATTACCACTGACTCGACAAAACAAGTGAGATCATAAGAGGATACCATGAAGAACTGTACACCAACAAACTATAAAACGTAGATGAAATGGACAAATTCCTAGAAACACACAAACTACTCTGACTCTAGAAGAAATAGAAGACCTCAAAAAACCATTCACAAGTAAAGAAACTGAAACAGCCATCACAGATCTCCCAAAGATGAAAAGTCCAAGACCAGATGACTTCACAGGTAAATTTTACCAATCATTCAAAGACAATCTAATACCAGTCTTGCTCAAGCTCTTCCAAATAAATTGAACAAGAAGGGACACTACGAAACTCATTCTATGAAGCCAACATGATCCTAATACCAAAACCAGATAAAAATACTACAAAAAATAAAATTGCAGACCAATTTCTCTAATGAATATTAATAGAAAAATCCTCAACAAAATACTTGCAAGCTGAATCCAAAAGCACATTTTAAAAATTATACATGACAATCAAGTGGGTTTTATCACAGGTATACAAGACAGGTCTCAACATAAGAAAACCAATTAGTGTAATATACAACAAAATTGAAGAAGAAAAATCACTATCCCCTTGATTGAAGCAGAAAAGGCATTTGAAAAAATACAGCATCCTTTCTTGATAAAAACACTCCAAAAGATAGGAATAGAAAGAAGCTTTCTCAACATGGTAAAGTGCATCTATGAAAAACCCACAACTAGTATGGTACTCAAAGTTGAAGGACTGAAAGCTTTCCCAATGAGATCAAAAAAAAGAAAAGGATGCCCACTGTCACCACTGTTATTCAATATTGTGCTAGAAATCCTAGTTAGAACAATTAGGCAAGAAAAAGAAATAAAAGTCATGCAAATAGGAAGGGAGAAGTAAAACTTTCACTATTCACTGATGATATGATCCTATATCTAGAAAATTCCCAAAATATCCATAACAAAGCTACCAGAACTAATAGATGAGTTCAGCAAAGTGGTGCGATACAAGATTAATACGCAAAAATCATTAGTGTTTCTATACACTACTGATGAACAATCTGAGGAAGTCAGAAAAAAAATTCTATTTATAAAGCAACTAAAAGAATCAACTATTTAGGAATAAACTTAACCAAGGACATAAAGTACTTGTATTCAGTAAACTACAACACATTGCTAAAAGAAACCAAAGACCACCTAAATAACTGGGAGGATATTCCGTGTTCGTGGATTGGAAGACTAAATATCATTAAGATGTCAGTTTTACCCAAACTGATTTACAGATTCATCACAATCCCAATAAAAATCCCAGCAGCGTTTTTTGCAGGAATGGAAAAGCCAATTATCAAATTTATTTGGAAGGGTAAGGAGACCCAAATAGCTAAAAATAGCTTAAAGAAGAAAAACAAAGTTGGAGGATTCCCCTTCAGACTTTAAAGCATATTACATAGCTGCAATGGTAAAAACAGCATGGTACTGGCATAAAGGTAGGCATATTGACCAATGGAACTGAATCAAGAACTCAGAGACCCTTACATCTATGGTCAAGTGATTTTTCATAAGGCTGTCAAGATCACCCAGCTGAGCCAGAACTGTCTATTCAACAAATGGTGATGGGAATACTGGATATCCATATCCAAAAAGAGAAAGAGGACCCCTATCTCACTCTTTACATAAAAATTAACTCAAAGCAGATCAAGGATCTAAGTATAAAAGCTACAACCATAAAACTCCTAGAAAATGTAGGGAAACATCTTCAAGATTTTGTGTTAGGCAGCAGTTTCTTTAAAATTACACCCAAAGCACAAGCAATGAAAGAAAAACTAGGTAAATGGGACGTTCTCAAAATTAACACTTTTGTTCTTCAAAATGCTTTGTCAAGAAAATAAAAAGGCAGCCTACTCAATGGGGGAAAATATTTAGAAACCACACATCTGATAAGGGTTTGATATCTATGTTATATAAAAAGATCATACAACTCAACAATAAAAAGACAACCAACCCAATTTAAAAATGGGCAAAAGACTTGAATAGACATTTCTCCAAAAGGAAATTCAATGGCCACAGAGCATGTGATAAATTGTTCAATATCACTAGCAATTAGGGAAATGCAGATCAAAACTATAAGATACTATTTTGCACCTTATAGAATTAGAATCGCCATTATTAAAAAAAAACCTACAATTTCTGGAGAGGATGTGGAGAAATATGAACACTCCTTCACTGTTGGTGGGCATGTAGGATGGTACAGCCTCTGTGGAAGACAGATTGGCAGTACCTCAAGAAGCTGAATATAGAAAGCTGTATGATCCAGCAACCCTGTTACTAGGAATATATTCAAAAAAACTGAAAGGATGGGAACTGACATTTGCACACACCAGTGTTTGTAACAGCATTATTCACAATTGCTAAAATATGGAACCAGCCCGAGTGTCCATCAGCCAATGAATGGATAAATAAAATGTGGTATATACATACAATGGAATACTATTCATCTGTAAGAAGAAATGAAATCAGGATGTGTATGACAACATGGATGAACCCTGAGGATATTATGTTGAGTGAAATAAGCCAGACACAAAAGCACAAATATTATATGGTCTCACTAATATGAGCTAAATATGGAGAATAAACACATGAGTTAAAATCTAGAGTATAGGTTACTAGGAGATAAAATGTAGATTGAGAATGGGAGCTGATACTTTATGTGGAATTTTTAATAAGATTTATTGTAAAAGTGTAGAAATGAATTGTTAATGGTAACACATTATAGCAAGTATAACTAACACTGCTGATGTATAAATGTGATTGTGGATGAAAGGGGACATAAATGTCAAAAGAAAGGAAACTAGAAAATAATCTAGGGAATGCATAACAGTGATTTCACTGGTGGATGAAGATTGTGGTTAATAATTTAAATATAAGAATGTTCTTTTTACAAAGTATTAAGTATATGGTGATAGGTGGGAAAATTACAACTATTGTAACTTAGGGATGTTAGTAATATTGTAATATTTTGTAGACTGGAAAAGCTATTATATAAATGTTAAGAGACAACAATAATAGGGTGTAAGGGGGTATGGGGATTTTTCCTTTTGGAGTAATGAAAACGTTCTAAAATTGAGTGAGGTGATGACAGCACAACTCTAAAGAAAATGAGAGCCACTGAGTGTACACTTTGAATAGACTGTACAAAATATGGGGTTGTGTAACACAGGGAACCAAGTGGTGGAAGATGGACTGTGGTTAACAGGACAAATATGAGAACATTCTCTCATGAACTATAACAAATGTTATATAGTTCATACTAACACAAAGTGGGATAGTTTGGGGGAAAATACACCAAATGTAAGATATGGGCTATAGTTAGTAGTATTTTCACTATGCCCTTTCATAGTTTATAACAAATGTTTTACAACAATGCAAGGTGGTAGTGGTAGGGAGATTTATGGGAGCTTTGTATGATGATATCCATGTCTGTTTTGTAAATTCACAACTTTTACTATTGTATTAGTCAGCCAAAGGGGTGCCTTTGCAAATATACCAATAATTGGTTGGTCTTTATAAAGGATATTTATTTGGGGTAGAAGCTTACAGTTACCAGGCCACAAAGCATAAGTTTCTTCCCTCACCAAAGCCCAGGTGTTGGAGCAAGACAGCTGCCAACATTTGCCAGGGTTCAGGCTTTTTGAGTTCCTCTCTTCCCGGGGCTGTGTTTCTCTCCAGGCTTAGTGCTTCCTCCACAAGGTCAGCTGTAGACTATCAGGCAAATGGTTTGTTTCTCTTCTCCTGGGGCGTCCTCCCCAACATCAGAACTGGTTCTCAAAAATCTGCTCCCTCTGCCTTTTGCCTTGCCTTTTATACTTGAGACTACACCCACTGAGGGGCAGGGCACAATGCCCTACTGACATGGCCCAGTTAATGCTCTAATCATAACCTAATCACGCCCAGATTAACAGATCAGTTTACAAGCATGATTCAATGTGTATTTTTGGAATTCATAATTACATAAAACTGTCAAACCATTACACTCCACCCTCTGAATTCAAAAAATACATTACAATATTCAAAAAAACCTTAATTCAATAACAATGCAAGTACAAAATCATATCATGATCATTTTAAATAAATACAGTTTGCCTTCCGGGCAAAATCCTGTCTGCTATAAGGCTCTGAAACTTACTTAATCACTAACCTGCTTCTAATACACAAATGGAAAGACAAAGAATAAACATTTTCATTATCATAAGGAGAAATTGGGATGTTAAACATGAGTCATGAATTCTCTACAGTTCAGCAAAACTTCAGGGCATCCTCCATTCCATTTCAAAGTCTGAGAGTCATTCTTAAGATGATGGTTTCTTCTCCTTGGGGCCACATGGGAACCCACCCTTTCCACAGGCTTGCCCAACAGCCATTTTCTTGGTTCCACCCTCATCAAGCATCTGGGTGTCAACCAAGCTCCAGACCTCATCCTCCAAGAGTGTTGGGGTGATTTCCACACCTTATCCATTCTTTGGGTTAGAGTCTTAGCACCCCTAGTACAGTGAGGTGAAGACAACATTCCCCCTAACCTTTGGCATACAGGTTCAACTCTCTCAGAGCAACGAGTTGACCAACTGGCCTTCTCTAACCTATGGGGGACAGGAGCGGCCCTCTCAGACCTATGGCGTGCTGACCTTAACCGCCCTAATCTTTGAGGAATGTGTTCCACCCTCCCTGTACCCTGGGGCGGCAAGACTCTTCCCGAACATTGGGTGGGAACATCCACCCTCTTCAACTGTTGGGGCAAACTCAACCTCTCTGTAGACATGGGTGGGGCTCCTCTCTTGGCCCAAGGGGATGTCTTAATTCCAGATCTCAGCTTCCATGGTTTTCTCCTTAAAGCTGTTTCTCCTTCAATGTCTCCTTTCCATGTCCTCTTTAGTCCAAGTGAACAGTGGTTTTGTTCATACAGTGCTCTCAAAAACTTTGTTGGTTTAGCATGCAGGAAGCAGGGGTCCAAGTCATCAGACAATAAGACTTTCCACAAGTCTTTCCTAGATAACTGGATGTTCAATTCTGATCTACAAGCTCCAGGTTTAGCTAAGTCTTCAAATGGGGCATTTTCATCTGGGAAATTGATTTCCAGAAACTTGGGAGTTCCAGAACCAGTTTCTGTTTTCTTTGTGCCCAAAAGTTCAGTCATTAGCATATTTCTTTCATCTAGCATTTTGCTATAGGATGCAAGGAGAAGCCAAGCCACATTCTCCGAGTTTACCTTGGAAAGTTTTTCAGCCAAATTCTCAGGTTCACCATTTTCAAAATCTATCTTCCATATAACACCAGGAGTTCATCTTGCTAAGTTTTCTGCAACTTTAACATGTGCATAGCCTTTCCTCCATTTTCCAATAATAGTTTCATTATTTACTTCTAAGGCATCATAAAAAGTCTCTTTAGCATCCATATTGCTATCAACAGTCTCTTCAAAATGATCTAGGCCTTTTCCATCAAGCATTTCACAATTCCTCCAAAAAGTATCCCTTTCCCATTTATAAAACCATTCCAATATTTTGGTAATTGCAAAAAGCACTCATCCCACTCCTGGTACCAAATTCTGTATTAGTCAGCCAAAGGGGTGCCTTTGCAAATATACCAATAGTTGGTTGGTCTTTATAAGGGTATTTATTTGGGGTAGAAGCTTA
>PVKH010031906.1:0-12247 GCA_004027955.1 Chaetophractus vellerosus
TTCATTCAGTCAGCCTTCAAGGTCTTCAAGAACTTCTGCATAGCTTTACTTCTGTCCACCCCATCTGTTGCCACTGCTCTAGGACCACTCTGGCCTATGGCCTAGTTTTCCTGCTTTTAATATTCTCTATAATACTTCCTGCTCATGGCAGCCAGATTAAAATTCTTAAAGCACATCTCTGATCATAGAATCTCAGAACATTTTAGGACTGTTAAATATAAATCTAAAATGTGATTCTATGATGTTTCCTGGGAACAACACAATATAAGCAGAAGTCTGGAATGCTTATTAAAACCATTTCCTGTTTTTTTTCTTTCATGATTCAAATCAGAAAGGTTCAAGGTAGTTGTTAGTCTGCAATACACAGTAGGGCAGAGGTTCTCAAATTTTACAGTCCATCAGAATCACTATCAAAACAGATTGTTGGGCCCATCCCCAGAGTTTCTGCTTCTGTAGGTCTAGAGTGAGCCAAGAGAATCTGTATTTCTAACAAGTTCCCAGGCGATGCCGATGCTGCTGATCTGAGCACTGCACTTTGAGATCCATGGCTATAAGGCAATCGGGTTGTTTTATACAATGTTTATTGAGCAACTGTTATAGAGAGATACTCTGGGACAAATCACTAGCTTAATCCAATTTGGCATTATTTAAGTCTTTTAAGTTTAATTAAGTATTGCAAATGCATTTAATTAACCATCAATTATTCTCAAACACAAATAGTAAGAGAAAAGTCCTGAAGTCATAGCTATCTGATTTGGAAACATATTAGGGATTACCAACAGGGGCGAAGGCTACAGATTTATCTTTTTCATTATGTATACAATCATTAACGGTGATTTGCATTTCCAAGGGATAATTATTTAGCATACTGAAACTGACTAAGAGCGAAGAAGGCAAAATCAAGAATTAAAAAATCTATTATGCAGGTTGAGGAAGTAATTATATTTTCCTTTTTGGAAGAGAATAACTTTTGATTTAGTTATTAAGTTATAAAACTCAAGCAAAGAGCTAGGATAAAAGGATAAATAAGACAAAATCTTGGCCCAAGGAGCTCAAAACAGGGAGGTGAGAGACACATAAGCAAATAAATTAAAAAGTAGTGTGATGGCTGCAACAAGGAACGAGTGAGATAAACTAGTGGAAGGGTAGAAGCACAGGAAGTCTCCCTAGAAAAGGAATTGTTTGAGCTAAATTTTGAAAGATGAATCAGAATGTGTTAAGTGGTCAATGGGGAGACATGAGGAGCTAGCAGGGGTTAGGGCTCAATGGTTTATTTGAACAACTATGACCAGTTCAATAGCAATGGTGTATAAAAGGCAAGGAGAGGGATCTAGGAGATGAGAGTATAAAAAAGTAAGGACCACCTCATGAAGAATGTGCTCTGCCATGTTAAAAAATGTGTACTTAATTCTATAAACCAGTGATCTCAGACTTTATGAACTAATGAAATAAATTGGGGAGACTAAAACAGACTGTCAACTTTTTATTTTGACAAGTATGGACATTAACAAAAACTTTTAAACAGCTATATAGTATTAAAATTATCTCTTTAAATTAATTAATCATAAAATAATACATGAATAAATAACAAATAAGATAAAGATGAAAAACCATCTATCTGGATTTATTTTTCTCTTTCACCAATGGTCCATTAGTATTTGTAACCAATCAACACTAGTACCTATACCAGGGTTTGGGATCTAGAGGTCAATGCAGTGGAGTACTAGGAAAGGTTTTAGGAAGGCATAAGACATGTTTAAATTTGTATTTAAAAGAGATAACTCCTGTCAGTAGTTTAGGACCATGAATTACAGGAGCAAAACTAGAACAAAAACTATAGAGAAACCAGTTAAAAGTTTATTTCAACTGTCAAAGCAAGAAAGGTACAAGGTTAATCAAGTAGTAATGGCAATGGAAATGGGAACAGACAAATTATTTATATATACTATTTATTTATGAGGTAGAAACAAAGTAGTTGGTACATAATTGGATTTCAAGACTGAAAGAGGAAGAGTGTTTCTAGCTTGGGAAACATGATTTCAAATTAGGTCTGTGAACTAAGAAGAGCAACAGAATGGAAATTAAAAATTTCATAAGTGACTTTTAAAAATACACTATTCCTCTAAGCAGGGCATGGGGTTTCAATGAAGGCTCCCAATATCTACCCCTTGAGAAAAAGGTGGGGGAATTGAGTGGTATATGAACAATATATATTTTCTGTGCTGGTTTGAGTGTTTTGTAGACCCCAGAAAATTATGTTTTTAAATTAATTCATTCCTGTGCATGTAAACCTATTGTAGATGGAGATTTGATTAAATTACTTTAGTTAAGGGCTTTGACTAGATTGCATGACCCAGGGTGGGTCTTAATCCTCTTACTGGAGTCCTTTATAAATGGAGGACTAAAAGCTGCAGACACAGAGAAGAACCCGGAAACTACAGAGAAGGCCCCATGACCTGGAAGCTGAAATCAATGGAACACAGAACCTGAGAGGAAGACCCTTTAGCCAGAAGCTGAAAGCAAGGAGGCCAAGGAGAAGAGCAGAGACAAGTGGATATCACCATGTGCCTGACTGCCCACAGCTGCAGCTCAGGGAGAAAGCATCTTCTGATGATGCCTTGATTTGGACACTTTGACGACCTCAGAACTGTAAGCTTATTAAAAAATCCCCATTGTAAAATCCAACCTATTTCTGGTATACTGCTTTGACAGCCTTTAGCAAACTAAAACAGTGTATATTACTGAGTGTATATTACTGAAGTTAAGCTTGTATCTAATAAAATATGATTTTCTATATTTACAGTGTCAAATTTAACCCCATAGTAACCACAAAGAAAATATCTGAAAAATAATTTCAGAAAGAAATGAGAAGGGACTCAAAATGGTACAATACAAAAAATCACATTACTATGAAAGTAGGCATGAACAAAAGAATTGAAGGTCAAAATATGTATAAGACTTAAAAGGCAAAATAGCTAAATGGCAGAAGAAATGTTGCACTATCATTTACTTTAAATGTAAATGTATTAAACTTTCCAGTCAAAACACAGAGATTGGCAAAATGGATAAAAAAACTCATCTATATGCTATTTACAAAAGACTCACCTTAAATCCAATGACACAATTCAATTTTAAGTGAAAGGATGGGAAAAAATATACCATGCAGGTGGTAACCAAAGGAGAGCTGAGGTGGCTAAACTAATATCAGATAAAAGAGACTTTAAGTAAAAACTGTTATGAGGGACAAAGAAGGTCATAATATACTTGTAAAAGGGCCACAATTCAACAAGAAGACATAGTAGGTGATTTCAATACACCACTTTCAATAATGGATAGAGTATCTAGACAGAAGATCAATATGGAAACAGAAGACTTTAACGATGCTCTAAACCAACTAAACCTAGCAGGCATATATAGAACACTTCACCCAAGAACATCAGAATACTCATTCTTCACGAGTGCACATGTATCATTCTCCAGGGCAGACCATATATTATGTCACAAAACAAGTCTCAATAAATTAAAAAATATTGAAATCATACAGTGATCTTCTCTGACCATAATGGAATGAAGCTAGATATCAGTAACTGAAGAACTGGAAAATTTACATAGATGTGGATACTAAACAATGTACTCTTAAACAACCTATGGATCAAAGGAGTTATATCACAGGGAAATTACGAAATATCTTGAAGTGAAAGAAAATGAGAACACAATATATCAAAACTTATGGGATACAGCAATAGCAGTGATGAGTCAGAAAGTTATGGCTCTAAATTCCTATACTAAAAAAAAGAGGAAACACCTCAAATCAGAGACCTAACTTCAAATCTGGGGGATCTAGAAAAAGAAGGGCAAATTATACACAAAGTGAGCAAAAGGGAGGGGTAACAAAGAACAGAGCAGAGATAAACAAAATAGAGAATAAAAAAATAAAAAAAAAGAGAATGAAGGTGACCGAAAGTTGGTTCTTTGAAAAGGTCAAAAGAATCCAGAAACGTTTAGCTTTACCAACAAAGAAAGAAAGAAAAGGGATACAAATAAATAACTTCAGAAATAAAATGAAGAGCATTACTATCGATCCCTATAGAGGTAAAAAGGATTATAGGTGGATAGTATGGACAAATGTATGCCTACAAATTGGATGACCAAGATGACATGGGACAATTCCTAGAAACATAGAAATTACCTATACTTACTCTAGAAGAGACAGAAGATCTCAACAAACCACTAACAAGTAAACCAGTAACAGTATCAAAAACCTCCCAACAAAGAAAAGCCCATGAGCAGACGGTAAATTTTACCAAACATTCAAAAAATTAACACCAGTCCCTCTCAAACTCTTCCAAAAAACTGAAGGAACACATTTTAACTCATTCTCTGAGGCCAACATCACCCTCATACCAAAGCCAGGTAATGATACCACAAGAAAATTACATATCAATATCCCCTTATGACTTGGGAATTATCTGAACGACATTACAATGACAGATACAGGCCATTATATATCTGGCCATAACCTACAGAGTCAAATCGGAGAGTGTTAAACTACAATGTAAACTATAATCCATGCTTAGTGGCAATGCTCCAAAATGTGTTTATCAATTGCAATGAATGTACTACACTGACGAAAGATGCTGCTAATGTGGGAAAATGTGTGAGGTGTGGGGAGCAGGGCATATGGTAATACCCTATCTGTCCTCTGTAACATTTATGTAATTGAAGAGTATTTAAAAAAAAAATTAAAAAGTGGAAAAAAATTCCCTTATGAATATAGACGCAAAAATCTTCAAGAAAAATAACAGCAAACTGAATACAACAGCACATTAAAAGATTTATATACCATGATCAAGTGGAATTTATCCCAGGTAGGTAAGGGTGATTCAATGTAAGAAAATCAATTAATGTAATACACCATTGTAAAAGAACGAAGGAAAAAAACCTGCATGATGATCTCAATTGATGCAAAATAGGCATTTGACAAAATTCAGCACTGTTTCTTGACATAAACACCTACAATACTAGGAATAGAAGGATACTTCCTGGGGAACAGATGTGGCTCAAGCAGTTGAGTGTCTGCTTCCCACATGGGAGGTACCTGGTTCAATCCCTGGTGCCTCCTAAAAACAAAAACAAACAACAAGCAAACAAGCAAGGAAACCAACTCAGGGGAGCCAATGTGGTTCAGTGGTTGAGTGCCAGGTTCCCACAACGAGGTCCAGGGTTCAATCCCTGCCCCAGGTACCTAAAAAAAGGAGGACACTTCCTCAACATGGGGCATAAATAAAAAATTCACAGCCAACATCATAGTTAAGTGAAAGATTGCAAGCTTTCCCTCTATGATCAGGAACAAGACAAGGCTGCCCTCTGTCACCACTGTTATTCAACATTATATTGGAAGTTCTTGCCAGAGCAATTAGACAAGGAAAAAAAAGTATCCAAATTGGAAAGGAAGAAGTAAAACTTGCCCTATTTTCAGATGACATGATCCTATGTACAGAAAACCCTGAAAAATCCACAACAAAGTTCTAAGAGCTAATAATTCAGCAAAGTGGCAGGGTACAAGATCAACATGTAAAACAATATTTCTGTGTACTAGTCATAAACAATCACAACAAGAAATCAAGAAAAAAAAAGGCCATTTACAATGACAACTAAAAGAATCAAATATATAGAAATAAATCTAATTGAGATGTAATAGATTTGTTCGCAGAAAACTAGAAAACACTGTTAAAAGAAATCAAAGCTCTAAATAAATGGAAGGACATTCTGTGTTTATGGATTGGAAGGCTAAATATCATTAAGATGTCAATTCTTTGCAAAGTGATTGTTACAGATTCAATGTAATCCCAATCAAAATTCCAACAATCGTATTTGAAAAAATGGAAAAGCCAATCACGAAATTTATATGGAAGGTAAGTGGCCCCAAATAGCCAAAGCCATCTTAAAAAGGAATAAGGTTGGAGGACTCACATCCTGATCTTAAAACTTATTACAAAGCAACAGTAATCATACAGTATGGCACTGGCACAAGGACAAATACTTAGAGGAATGGAATTGAATTGGGAGTTCAGAAATCAACCCTTACATTTATAGCCAACTGAGTTTCACAAGGATGCCAAGTCCACCGAATTGTGAAAGAATGGTTTCTTCAAACAAATGGTGCTGGAGAACCAGGATGTCCATATGTAAAATAATGAAGGTGGACTCCTATCTCAACGATATACAAAACACAATCCAAAATGGGTCAAAGACCTAAATATAAGAACCAGAGCTATAAAATTTCTAGAACATAGGAACACATATGCAACAAAAGAAAAAAACAGTTAAATGGGACCTCATCAAAATTAAAAGTTTTGTGCATAAAAGGACTTTATCATCAAAGTAAAAAGACAACCTACACAATGAGAGAAAATATTAGGAAACCACAAAACCAATAAAGATTTAATAATTAGAATATATGAAGAAATCCTAGAAATCAACTCCAAAAAGTAACACAATTAAAAAATGGGCAAAAGACTTGAATAGACAATTCTTTAAAGAAGACATATAAACAGCTAAAAAGCACAGGAAAAGATTTTCAACATCATTAATTAGGGAAATGCAAATCAAAACCCTAATTAGCTACCATTTCATACCGACTAGAATGGCTACTATTAAAAAATTAAAAGTGTTGAGGGGTATGTGGAGAAACAGGAACACTCAATCATTGTTGGTGGCAATGTAAAATGGCACAGCTGCTGTGCAGTAGTTTGGTGATTCCTCAGAAAGCTAATTAGAGTTTTCATATGACCCAGCAAACCCACTTCTAGGTATATACCCCACAGAACTGAAAGCAGGGACTTAAGACAGATATTTGCACAGGGATGACATCATTCACATTGGCTGAAAGATAGATGCAATCCAAGTATACATCAACTGATGAATGGATAAACAAAGTGTGATATATGCATAAATTGAAATATGCTCATCAGTAGAAAAGAATGAAGTTCTGATACATACAACAACATGGATGAAGCTTTGGGACATCATGTTAAGTAAAATAAGCCAGACACAAGAGGACAAATATGGAACCGGCTGTGGCTCAATTGGTTAGGCTCTAGTTCACCATATAGGAGGCCCCGGGTTCGGTTCCCAGGGCCTCCTGGCGAAGGCAAGCTGACTCAGCAGGGGGAGATAAGCAGACACAGAAAAACGCAAAGCAAAAATGAGCACAAGCAGCAAGGGGGGGATATATAAATAAATAAATCTTAAAAAAAAAAAAGAGGACAAATATTACATGATCTCATTGGTATGAAATAATTAGAATACGCAAACTCTAAGCAACCTAGGATACAGGTTACCAGGGGCCAGTTTGAGAGAAAGGGAATGGGGAGTTAATGTTTAAATTGTATAGCATTTCTATTTGGGTTGATGGAAAAGTAGTGGTAATGGATGGTGGTGTAACATTGTGAACGTATTAACAGTACTGAATTATATAGTTAAATGTGGCTAAAATGGGAAATTTTATATTTTATGTGTGCTACTATTAGTAGAATAAAAATAAAAAAAAAACACAAACCATAGCACTATACAACTAGTGAACTCTTAAGGTAAACCATGGACTACAGTTAATAGTACAATTATAAAAATGTGCTTTCATCAGTTTTAACAAATGTACCACACTAATGCAAGGTGTTAATAATAGGGTGGTATATGGGAACTCTCTATTTTATGCATGATTTTTCTGTAAATCTACAACTTCCCTAATTAAAAAAAAAAAGAGTAATCAATAACAGGAATTAAAATGTAGGTTAAGTAGTTAAACAGAATACAAATTATACAGTCTTTTAGAAATGTATCTTTTCCACCATATATGCTCACTGCATGAGTGAACACTGTTTGAATGTTCAAATAAATTTTAAAATTCCAAAATAAATGAAAGACCTTATCAAGATCTTCCTCTTCGTCGTCCTCTTCCTCCTCTTCTGAAAAGTCAAGAAGTTTCTTCGCTAGCAATGGATGCCACTGAAGACACTTTCGTTTGGGTCGTTTTCCAGCCCCTTCTCCTTCTGCTGAATGATCTTTATTTCTATTACTGCCTTTCATTACTGTGACCTGTGGTGGAAAATAAAAAAAAGAGAAATCAAACTAAGTTTAGATTAAAATTAGTTTATTTAGCTCCCTTAACTTTAATTGGGTTACGGTTGTAATGACTAAATGGTCTACCAGTTAAGGCATTTACTGGATTCACTGAGAACCCTAAGTACAAAATCAAACATTCATATTAGCAGGCTAAATTGAGCTATTAAGAATTGCCTTTTATTAAATCTACTTCTTTCCACTTGGTAACATCAGAACTTAAAACCCAAATAAAGCTTTTTAGGATGAGTACAAGTTACCCTCAACTATTCATATTTATACCGAAGGAAGTTTTTCTCAAAGTTTCCCAACAGAAGAACATGAAAATGCCTTTTAGGTGCAGAGGTGGCTCCAGTTTTACTGTGACAATTGGCATGAATTTTGCATTCTATACTACTTATACTTATTGTGTTTATAATTTTATTAAAATGCATAATTAGCAAGAATCTTTTTTTTAATTTTATATAAAACTATTTCATAAGAAAACAGAGTTTTCAAATATTAGCTGTGTGCAGACTCCAAGAACTCATTGCAAGAACAACCTGTTGGTTACTTATGGGGATGAGCATCCTCTGTGATTGTCCTTTCTCCACATTATGTATGCACAGAAAGCTCATTAGGCTCCCCACTACCCACCAAAGGGTGTTTGGCTGAAACAGTCAAGCAATAGCCAGGGCATGCCTATGTGACAAAACCTTTTAGAAGCCCAAAATTCCAAATGACTTTTCAATGACTTGAAAAAAACAAGAGTTCTTTTTTGATGATAAAAGCAACACATATTCCTATTATAAAGGTGAAAATAGTATAGAAGGTTATAAATGGAAAGAGGCTTGTCTTCACTATTACATCAAGCCCCACAGCCCAGAGGTAACCATAAATGTTAGTTTCTTATAAGCTCTCTCTCAATTTTTTCTGATTTGTTCCTCATTTACTCATTCATTCATTAGAAGAAACATTAATGTATTACTATTTACACATACTCATGTAAAACTTCAAACAATACAGATTAATGCTATCAATTTAAATGGTTTGTGAATGCTGATACAATTACAAATATAAATGAAACCCAGGGGTTACAGCAACTGCATTTATATTCAGTTTAACAGGCAGCATCGGTTTCCTTAAACTCAGCCTGAGATGCCTCCTGTTTAAAAGTGGTCCATGTGCTTCCCAGACAATGAAATCTCCAGCATTGGAAACTGAAAAGAAAAAATGAGTTTCCTTTCCTTTGTCTAAGTGATAGTCAGAAACAGTGCTCTGGCACAACCATAAATTTTGGGAATAAGATACTTTCAGTCTTTCTATCATCTTGTCTTACAATTCAGGCAGTTGGTACACTTCAGTATTTAAAACATTAGTGTGAATTTAACTGTGTCACAGGGTTATTTTAAACTGTTCCCTGCATGTTCAATATACTCCCATTGATAAGACAAGCACACATCTTATTCACAAGTAAGTTCTGTCCTGAGTCCAACTAAAACTGCAAAGCTTCAAAGCTTTCTCCACAGTCTATAAAGGAGAGAAAAGGACAGTCCAAAGAGACAGGGACAAAGTGTGACCTCTAGAGCTTTCACACAAATTGTACTGACCAAGACACTCCCTGCTTTCAGTCTTCCAAGGAGTCCTATTCCCACAGAAGTCACAAAATACAACTCAAAGACTTGTTCCTTCTCACCCTAACCGCCACTAATGGATCATGCCGCTTAACTTTGCTTATGTGAAGTCTTTGCCTAGAATTTATTCCACCCCGTTTTCTAAGTTCTTTTCCTCTTCTGATGCCCAGGTCAAAATTCCCTTCTTCTCTAAAGCCCGTTTTAGAAATTCTAAGTCAAAACCACTACTCTCTGCTTTGAGCTTTGACAGTACCTGACTTTATGTCATGTCAGGTACTTATCACAATGTTTTACAGTTAGCTTTATCTACATCCCCCCATAATAGTTATGGACTTCTAAAGGTAAGTGCCACGGTTTCATCATTTTCTGCCCCAATGCCTTGCACTGAGACTGGCACACAGAGGTCTCTTAAAATTGTATTTATTGGCTTATGATGTCCTCATCTAACACTTAATCACATATAAATTCACAGAATGACATTTTCCTAATAATAATTTAACAACAAAACAAATACAACAGCTAACATCAATTATTTTAATTGCTATTTGCTTATCTATCATTAATTAATTAATTAAAGTTAATCCTTGTAAGAACACTCTGAGGCAGGTACTATGAATTCCAGTTTAAGAAAGTGAAGGTTGCATAACTTGCCCATGATCACACAACAAGTGGAATTGAGAAGCCTAACTAAAGAGTCCAAACTTACCTAAGAAAAGGAGCTCTCAGTTATTAATACCCCTATAACCTGTGAGCTCTCTGTGCATTTCTCATAGACAAAAAGCTGATGGGCCATGGAAATATCAAAACAGAGAACTGAGGGGCTGGAAAAAGACACTTCAAAGGATTCACAGCAAAAAACTACAAGTCTCCCATGACACCAACTGATAATTAAATTAGATTAGCTATAAAGTTCTTTGAAGATAAAAGAACTACAAGTGCTAATCATTATTATTTATTGTTATTCTAATGACAACTCTAAATTGCAGACAGATAAATGAGAAATATCTCATTCAACAAAGTAATACTTTCATTTTAGAAGCACTGCCACACTATAAATGCAAAAAAGTGTCTTTATATGTGGTCCTTATTGAAAAGCAATTGCTCTTCAAGTTCAAACTTTAACTTTGTCAAGACGTTATCTATTTATTAAAAAGATGTTATCGATATGCTCTTCATGAACATTTTAATAAGGCACCCAATATTCAAAGAAGGGCTTAGTTGTACTGCCCTTACCTTATGAAGGTATATATGTATTTTTAAGATAGGTAATAATTGCACTCGGTGACACTTAGCCTTGGGAGAACTTAACAGGGTTCTCAAAATAGAATGCTGGTCTAAGCTACACAGAGAGATGACCCAACAGCTACCTCGAAAGAGATATGGCCACAAAAGGGGTGGCTAAGGTCGGAAAAGTTACTTACATAGAGAATTCAGCAACAGTAAAGGACATGTTCTTCACCCCACTCCCCAAAAGCCCATCTTTGTGATTTCCTATATTTTTATGTGGTGCTTGCATTCTTAAATAGAATGTCATCAAATTCTTATTCTTCAACAGGCCTAACATAGGCTTTGCCTCTTTTAGTTTATAAAGATTTTTATTATATGCATTGATTATCTGGATAGGACACAATTAATTATCTCATTGACAACAAAAGAAGCTCATGGGAGTTGTCTCCTCATTTCTGCCAATGCTGTTGAACACATACTTATTTACTGATCACTTGGTGTCAACCTTACCTCCCACTTTCAATTTACCTCCCGTTCCATTCTTCCTCCACTCTCCCTGCCAGGTAAGTGCACCCTGTTTAGGCTTCCACAACAGCCTCTCTCTGCTCTTCCAGACCTACACTACATACCACACACACCTCCATTCTCACTTTCTATGCAAGACCTCTCTGAACTCCTACTTCTAAAAAGCTGCCTTCATGTGCTCCAGCTCATGTTAGTCTTTTCCTTCCTGCTCACCATTTTCTGACCACCCACAATACTCAATGGCTGTGCCCTATTTTTGACACTTGGTTAAGTATTATTGTACTATACAATGCATGTATAATGATTTGATACAAAAATCATTGTCGGGGGCCGGCTCGATAGCCCAGTGGATAGGGCGCCGGCATACCACATGGGAGGCCCCGGGTTCGATTCCCGGGGACCTCTCCTAGCGGGCAGACCGCCTTGAGAATGGCAAGCCGCCGTGGGCGGGCCGGAGCCGCCGTGGGCAGGGCAAGAAGCTGCCACGGACATGGCAAGAGCCACCACGGGCAGGGCAGGTCGCCCGTGGATGGAGCGCAGCCAGCCACCCGCGAACTGAAAGCCGGCCGTGATCGGACGCAGAGACCGCCCACAAGCGGGGAAAGCCGCGCCTGCGCAGTGACCACTCTCGGCGCGTCGCCGCAGCGGGGGGAAGGGGAGATATGTAATAAAAATAAATAAATCTTAAAAAAAAAAAAAATCATTGTGAAAAAGAGAGCCCTAAGGATAATGAACATGCCAGATGTGTTTTGTGGGTTTTG